>CAUYON010021401.1:0-52212 GCA_963573935.1 Arctocebus calabarensis
TCACGCTGTCTCCCTGTGTCCCCAAAGGGATGTTTCTGGGCAGATCTCACCAGCCAGAGATGCCTGAAGTCTTCTCTCCCCAGTCTCACCGAGCCCAGTTGCAAGGAAGCTGTTACTTGGCCACCATCTTGGCTCCTCCCCCCAGTATTTGAGGGT
Organism: Arctocebus calabarensis; assembly: GCA_963573935.1. Lineage (NCBI taxonomy): Eukaryota > Metazoa > Chordata > Mammalia > Primates > Lorisidae > Arctocebus > Arctocebus calabarensis. The sequence continues at coordinate 157 of CAUYON010021401.1, forward strand.
TTTAGTGTCTCCATATCTTCACGGGCGCTGGTTATTGTACATCATTTTTTTTTTTTTCATTATAACCATTCTAGTGCGTGTGGAGCAGCACCTCACTGTGGTTTGGATTCACATTTCCCTGATGGCTGATGACACTAAGTATCCTCCCTTGTGCCTGTTGGTGAACAGAGTGGTGCAAGGCTTCTGGTGATTCTAACATGAAAGCAGAGTTGCAAATTCTGTGCTTAGACAAAGCAGAGATTCTTATAGGTTAGTGTTGGTAAGAACAGCTTCCTGGAGGAAGTTCAGAGGCCTGAAAGCGTTAGACTTGATGGGCCTGTGGAGAGGGTGACATTCCCCTGGGAGTCCCTGCAGGATGGATTGGATGGAGAAGAGCTGGAAGCACAGAGCACCTCCAGGTGGGAAGTGGAGGGCTCTGAAGTACTGGGTGAGCAGGAGGGAAATGATAGAAGGGAAGGTGGAATCAGATTTTGAATTTGTTCGATTTCAGTGGAAAAGTGGGCAAGTCGTTTTGGGCAAAGATGGTCTGGAAGAAGGAGAGAGAAGAGGTGGGGTAATGAACCCTTTCTCAGCCTCCCTTGGCTCACCTGTGAATTGGGGTGGGGGTGACAATCCTTTGTTGCTAGGTGTGTATGGAAAGCTATGTTGACCGGCATTTGGTTGATACATCTAATTAGTTACCTGGCATTATTTACATTTGGCGCTTTTGCTAAGAGACTGACTTATTTATCTTTATAACTGTCTCTTGTTCTTGTTTAACCTCTGGCCCTATAACAGAGCCATATTTACAGTTTCCTTCTCTTCTCACTGTAAACAGCTGAGCACTACTGGTGTGGCGGTTGTCCATCTGCCTCCAGCAAGCCTGTTTTATAGATAAGCCAAACAAGCTCCCCCACCGCCATACTCTCTGTGGACTGAGTCAATTCACCGTGCTCTGGGGGAAGGGAAAATGTTTATTGGCTGCATGTTGTATGTCCCAGTATGTGGTTTTTCTTATTTAATCTTCCAATCAGCCAGGAAGGTGGACATGACTGTCCTCGTTTTGCAGATAAGGACATGAATTACCCAAGACTTCCTATAGATAGTTAAGTGGCAGGGTTTGATTGCAAAGCTCATGGTACACCACTGTAGCTCATAGCCTCTCCTGAGACCTTGGAGCAACGGCAACTCGACAAGAGACTCAGGAGGGAAAGGGTTCCTCTGCAGGGAAGGGACAGCTAAGCCCAAGGGCGGGAGCCTGTATTGCTGCCCTTTGCTCCTAGATGGCGCTCAAGGTTCAGCTTCCAGGACACACCTGGGATTCCAGCCGTCCTCTGATAAACAGGCGATTGGTTTTATGCAACCGTTTATTGTAAGGAAAGGAAGAAGGTTTGTTTTGTTTTGTTTTGTTTGTTTGTTTCTTTTTTTTTTTTTTTGGTCATTGTCTTGTTTTGTTTTTGTTTCTGCTTACAAAGCCAATCTGGTGCCTCTCAGCCTGCAGTTCATTGGTGTAGCAGCATCAGCCTGACATCCTGGCAAAACCCAGGGGAGAGAAAGGGGGATGGTGAGGAGGCGCCAGCGGGTGGGACATTTCAGGAAAAAATTAAAAAAGCAACACGGTCCCACATGCAGATCCCTTTTCCTGACGCTATAATTAAAGTTGGCGTGGTTTGTAAATGTCAGCAAATTGTCCCACCCTGGAAAGCAAGATCTCTTGTCAGAAAAAAGAATGTTGTTGGGGGTAGAAAGAATTTGTCATTCTGTGTCTGATCCTTTGTTTTGTGGGCCCAGAAAATGGATGGTTAAGTCATGGGTCTGAATTTAGATCTTTTGGAGCAATTTTACATGCCCCATTTGCCTCTTCTCTTTATTTAAAAAAAAAAAATATATATATATATATATATTTAAAAGCTGAGGTATTTGTTGCTTAGTCAGGTGTTTATACGGGCCTGAATGCACAAAATGGGAAAGTGACAAATGGGGAGTGTCTTTGCCCATCCAAGGAGGTGACTGTCACCCACCTCCAGTTGTGGGGAATCTATATTTCCTAATTTTTGTTGCCACCCCATTTTTTTAAAATTGAAAAATCAAGGGTTTGGGGGTGACATTACCTAATGTTCAACAGTTGCCAACTAAGTTTTATTTGTTTTTTGAACTAAGCAGAGGTACTAGGAGCCTTGGAGGGTTGCGTGGGAGCGCCTTCTGGGTCTGGTTTGCAGGGTCCCAGGAGGCGATGGGCAAGGGGCCAGCGCAGTGAGTGGAAGTGTGTGTGGATCAAGTAAAATGGAGCATGGAGCCTGTCTAGTTTCTTTGGTAGCTCTCTCCCCGCTGCTTGGAGAGGTGGACTGGGCTGGTTTTTCTGCTGTTGGGGTCTCAGAAATTGAGAGTTGTGCCATCTTAATTTCCTGTTTTCCTCCCTGTGATTATTCTGGAAATCTAAACATGGGGATCCTCTTCATGAACATTGTGGATCTGGACACTAGCTCTGGTTTTCCACCCCCTCCCCTCAAAGCCTTTTTTTTTTTTTTTCGTTTTTCTTTTTTTGGCACTGAGACCTCAGTTGGAGTCTAAATACCTAAAAATTGTGCCCAACTTAATGTCTCACATAGATCTATTTCCTTTGGGTCTTTATTTTTTGTCCCATGTATATTTTCCTTGGTTCTGTCTTTTAACTACATTTTCCAACTTTATTCTATTCGGTACTTTTTTTTTTTTAGGATATAGAAGTATAAGTTTATTTTATATTACAGAGAAGGAAAGAAAGGGCTGAGAAGATAGGAGAGAGCAGAGAACAAGGAGTCTATTTGGTTCATTTTTGGAATCTGCCTCAATTCCTTCATGAAATAAGTAGAAATACTTGTGTAGTGGGGCCTTTTGATGACTGAGCTACAGATAGAGATGTTTTTACTGTGAACAATATTGTCCTTTTTTCCTGCTGCTCCTATGCTCTGGGGCTTTGTTTATGGGAAGGAGAAATGCAGAAGGAATAGAATAGCATCTTTTTCTTATTAGCTCTCCTGTGCTGGGTTTGAGGTCCTGCAGTTAGAATGACAGACACTGACCACCCTTCACTTGAAATGGTGGGGAGACAAAAATATACGTGTGAAATAAACACGAAAATATACATGAGAATGACAGAGACTGACTGCTGTTTTTTATGGTGAGTTTGGTTACATCCTAGGCAAGGTATGGTGGCTAGGACTTGGTAGAATTCTCAAAGGGGATTTGTATCACTCTAGACACAATCAACATGATGTCAGGATCTGGGTGACAATTGCTGACTCCCAGACTCTGTAGGGAAATTTTCTATTTTCTGTTCTCAGGTGGCTCAGTAGATTGAAAGTTTTGAGGGCATCTGGAGTAATCTTTTGTCTAGAAGATGCAATACCAAATCCTTCCACTTCATTGTGGACAAATGTGTGCCAGGCAGACAGAAAAGAGCTCTGTGGACTCTAAGTATAAAATGCAAATCGGCACATTACAGAGACTCTTCAAGTTGACTTCGAGGGAGCTAATTTTTGCAAACAATCCAGATAAATGGACACATGCCACCATCATTTGTGTACAAAAGAACATAGGAGTAATTCATCAAGATCTGTCAAAATTAAAAGCACACTTCTCTACTGATCCAACAATTCCTCTTCTTGGTATCAGTTCTATAGAAATATTCACACGTTTATGGAATAATGTATTTTCAAGGCATTCATTGCACCATCGTTTGTGATAGTGAAAAAGTAGGAGTGACTTAAATATCTATCAATTCGGGAGCGGCTATATTATGGTACATTCATTCCATTGGGTTTCATGTAGCTATTAAAATAATGAGATGAATTTATACATGGTAACATGGAAATATTACTCAAACATAAGTTTATATAGACTCTATGTGTTTATGTGTGTATTATTATAATTTATGTATAATAAACATTGCCCTCTCCCAAAGGAAAAGGATTTTAGATAGCCTGAATCAGGTGACTTCCTGATTATAGGTTATTGTTCATGATCAGGGTCCCATTCAAAATGTTTGAGCATTGGTAAAGCATGAGCATGAACTTATCAGAGTAGATCCTGGTACAGGCCCTGAAGACCCCTTACTATGCCAGGTGTTAACCCTTTAGGTCTTGGATGATAGGAAGGAGGGGTTTGAGAGGTCCCAGGTATGGATGCTAAGCCAGTGGCATGGGAAAATTTCCATATTTTAACAATAACATGGCCACACTGACACTTCTAGTTAAATATAAGGCCTTGTTGGTGATAGTTAGATTTTAAAATTTTGATAAAAATGCTGTGGGCTTCCTATACCCTGATTTGCAGTAGGCAAACTGTGACATGGGCTCCACAGAACAAAGTCCCTCAGGGGTTTCTTTATCTTGAAACTTGGACTCCCCTCATTTTGGGAACGAGCTCTCTGACTTGGATCTGGCATTGCCAACAAGTCCTGCTATATCACCACCTTTAAGGGAACTACACTCATTCTGCAGAAAACTTGGTATAATTAGTTGTTAATAACCAGGGCACAGGTTCCCTACAGTGCAAATTGTTTCCATATTGATCCCCACCTGCGTTGTCAGCACTCTGGAAAGATTGAACTTTAAGTGTTTAATTCAGCCCCATTCAACCAATAATTTTCGTTTTGTCCACCAAACAAAAGCACCCTTGTTTGTTCTTTTTTGTTTCTCCCACAAATAATAAAGCCAAATCCATTTCTCCTGCTCAAATCTAGTCAGCTGCTGTAATCAATACATTTTGAAATGTTAATGTATTCTTGAGTGGGGAGCTGGCCGTTGTCGGGTGGGTGTGGGGTGCAGTGTATGAGGGGGGTGGAGCTGTCGGGAAGGTGGCTTTAGCATCTCTAGGCAGACAGATTGCTGCTTAAAACCTATCACAGCATATGCCCACCTGTATCAAATCTCTGAGCTCCCACTGCAGGGCACATGGTGCCATGCTCAGCCTTTCAGATGTGGTTGACAGAAAGACATATCTAATACTTTCCCATTTGCTTCACTACCTCAATGTCAAACTGCTGAGCTTTTGGCTTTTTAAAAGTTGTCAAGTAACCTGCATCAGAGTGATTCATGCTCATTCTAACCTTATCCCAGATCACACTCTGGGAGCTTCACCTTCCCTGTGAAGCTAGAGTTGTGCGTGGGGGTGTGGGCATGGATGGGGAGAGACTCAGAGCTGGTGTGTTGGGTAAGCCAGTGCTGAACTCCATTAACATGCCCAATCTCAGTCAATCAGAGGGGCAGTTATCCAACTTAAGACTTTAATAACATCCCTGAAGAATAAGGGTCTAGGCAGGTGTTCAGAGGTTATTGTTTGGAGAAAGAGGCATTAACACTGTGTACCTACTATGTGCCTATAATTTTGCAATAATATTTTTAGTGATCACAACAAATATTTTCCCCTTTCAGAGGTGAGGAAACAAATTATGACTAAGTGAATTGCCTCCAGGTCACATATTCAGCAAGGAGGTATATAGCACTTTTCTAGGATGAGTTCACAAACTTATATATTCTCCCTTGCACATATAGGGATTCTACTGAGGAAGAGTGGAAGCAGTAAGGCAGAGTTGAAGCTGCTATAGTATTTTAGAAACAACACGATCACCACTGAGTATGAGTCAGAATCAGGTATGAATGGAGAGAAAGGCCAGATGTGAGAATCATTTCAGGACCTAGAGTCCACAAGAATTGGAGACTGACTGGATATGACAGTGAAGAGGAAGAGGAAGAGGTTTAGAATGATTCCAGTTTGAGTGGTTGGTAGAAACCTTGACCAAGAAAGGAGACTGGGGAAGAAGCGTATTTTGGAAGAAAGATGGACAATGTCTTAGTCTGGGCTTCTATAACAAAATACTATAGATTGAGGGGCTTTACCACAATTAGCTATTTCTCATGGTTCTGGAGGCTGGGAAGTCCAAGGTCACAGTGCCAGCCAATTCAGCTACAGGTGAGGTCTCACTTTCCAGCTTGTAGATGATTGTGTTCTCCCTGTGCTCTCACATGGTGGAGAGAAAGCATGTAAACTGTTCAGTCTCTTTTTGAGGCACTACCCCTCATGGGAACCCCAACCTCATGACCTCAACTAAACTGAATTACCTCCCAAAGACCCCATCTCCAAATACTACCACATTCTCAAATGTGCTAGGGCTTCAACATATGAATTCTGGGGTGGTTGTGGTGGTGATGATATTCATTCACAGCATCAAGTTTTGAATATTTTGGGCACCTATGTGGCAGAGTGGATATGTAGTGCCTACCCCTATGTGTAGAGCACAGTAATTGGTGACCAATAGTTGAGTGATAATATTTGTTGAGGGAATGATTAGATGGCTAAGCCATGATATGTGGGTGCGATTTTCCAGAAGGAACAGAATCAAGCAGAATGCAGAGGAAATAGCCTTGGGGAACACTAATTACCCCCCTAGAATTCTACCACCCCAAAGAAAATGAATTAAGAGAAGTTTGAAACTCAGACTATGTGAGCATATCCAAGGTTGGACAATGAAGTTTGCAAAATCATCCTAGAAAAAATGCTACGTACCTCACTGCTGAACATCACTATGTCATCAGATGGCCAAGGGAAGTACTTTGAAGGTGACCAATGATATTTAGCAATGAGGCATTTAGCATTTTTTCTAGGATGATTTTTCAAACTTAATTGTCTAACCTCATAGACCAAGAGAAGAAAATTCAGAGTAGGGCAAAGAGTCATTTTCACACTGATGTTGACCTAAAATTTACAGACTAGCTGTTTTTTCCTTCTTAAAATAAATAGCCAACATTTATTAAGTGCTATCTGTTTGGTACTGGGCCCTGTGTCAAGGGCTTTGCCTGTATTTCTTTACCTAACATTCACAACCTGATGAGAGGAAGATACTGTAGGAAGATACTGTGTTGATTCCCTTTTTAGAGATGAAGAAACTGGGCTTGGAGACATTCAGTAATTGCTCACTGTCCTGCATCTGACATTCTCTGGATCTAGGATGCAAACCTATATTTGGCTGATTCTTGAGCCAAGACTCTTCATTACTCTTTTGCCTCCTGAATTTTCATTCACGTAAACATCAAGGCTGAGCATACAAGTCTGCCAAAAGGGCTTTGGATTATGAGACAATCAGATAGAGAGACTGATAATATTTTGGAGGCAAATGGAAAGCACAAGTTGTTTTTACAGGTGCTTTACCCACCATCTGTGCCTCTCCTTATCTTCTTGTGACACGAAGTTAGTGGATTTTAAAAAGCTGCCAGCTTTGGTGGGGCCCATGGCTCAGTGGGTAGGGCACTGGACATATACACTGAGGCTGGAGGGTTCAAACCCGACCTGGGCCAGCTAAAGCAACAATGGAAATTGCAATAACAAATAGCAGGGCTTTGTGGTGTGCTCTTGTAGTCCCAGTTACCGGGGAGGCTGAGGCAAGAGAATCGCTTAAGCCCAGGAGTTTGAGGTTGCTGTGAGCTGTGACACCATGGCTGTCTACCCAGGGTGACAGCTTGAGATTCTGTCTTTAAAAAAAAAAAAGCTGCCAACTTCGATAGAGGGGTGCTTACTTTCCCAATCTTGACCTGGGGGACTTCTCTCCATCCAATGAGCATTGTGATCAAGAGTGAGCTAGGTCTACTGGAGATAGTGATAAACTCCCAACTGGGGTGAAGGACCCATTTGGACTGAATGCCTATCCTTGTCCTGGCTTTGGTGGATCCTTTAAGTGATCACAAAGAAACACATCTACCAGTACTTCCATTCTTTTGTTTTATTTTGAGCAGTTTTTTTTCTCAATCCTTATTCCTTGTAATGGAAAAAGCACAGTCTCTAGAATAGTGATTTTTAATCAGAGTGCTGCAACACGCTCATGTGCAGTGAGAGTATTTTAGGTGCGCTGCAAAAAATTTTAAAGATCATTAATTAAATTATTTTTGAAAGAAGTTCAAAGTATAGTAAGTGTATTTCTTTTATACTTTTTTTCAATCGACATTATTTAAGTGGGGCACAGAAGTTTAACTCTAGGTTCAAATGTGCTATGAGATAAAAAAGGCTACCCATATGATCAATAATCATTTTACAATAAAGACATTTGCACCAGAATGTTTATTACAGCCCAATTTATAATTGCAAGTCATGGAAGTAGCCAAAAGGCCCATGAAACCATGAATGGATTAACAAATTGTGGTCTATGTATACCATGAAATACTATGCAGCCATAAAAAGGATGGAGACTTTACAGCTTTTATGTTTACCTGGATGGAACTGAAACACATTATTTCTAATAAGGTATCTTGAGAATGGGGAAAAAAGTATCCAGGGTATTCAATAATATTATGAAACCAATATATTATTACCTACACATCCATATGAATGATGAAACACAACTATAGTCCAGAAAGAAGAAGGGGAGGGGAGGGGGGAGGATGGAAGGAGGGAGGGTATTTGGTGAGACCGCCCCTATAGTGCATAATGCAATGGTACATTTCAAAACTACTAAGAGTATAGTATAAATCTCTTACCACAACAAATAAGTAAGTGAGATGATGGTGATATTAATCAGTCTGATTTAAGCATTCTACAATGTATATCAAATCAGCACATTGTACTCCACAATTGTACACAGTTGTGATTTAATTTAAAAAGAAAAAAGGTTGATAAACACTGCTCTAAAGTCAGGCAGATGCAGCTTTGATTTCTAGCCCTATTTCTTGCTAAGCGCATGAGCTTGGACAATGATTGTAACCTTCCTGAACCTCAGTTTTCTTGTCTAAAAAATGGGGCCAAAAGAATTTACCTTGCAATAATGTGGATATGAAATGTAGTAATGTATTTAAAATTCTTATCACTAGGACAGCGCTTGTGGCCCATCAAGTAGGGTGCCGGCCCCATATCCTGAAGGTGGAGGGTTCAAACCCAACCTCAGCCGAACTGCAAAGCAGAAAAATAGCTGGGCGTTGTGGCAGGTGCCTATAGTCCCAGCTACTCAGGAGGCTGAGGCAAGAGAATTGCCTAAACCCAGGAGTTGGAGGTTGCTGTGAGCTGTGTGATACCACGGCACTCTACTGAGGGTGATAAAGTGAGACTCTGTAAGCTCATGTACACAACACACACAAAAGAGTTTCTTAGATATTTTCCTCTAATGTGTATGTTATTCCTTATTGAAAAAATGTTATTTTTCTATTCATGCAGGAGGTTTCATGTTTGATATTTCAACTCAATCAATTGTAATTAAATTGAGACTAATTAAAATGGGCAATCTAAAATAAAAACAAAGAAACAAAAAGATTCTCGTCACCAGGCCTGGAAGTTTGAAAGTACCTCATTCATGAGTCCCTTTTCCTGAGGGGTTGGATGGAGGGTGTACTCTGTTGATACTTTGCAGATGGTCACTTATTCATTGCCCTGGGGATTTTGATATTTTCATACAGATAAGACTTGATATTAAAATAGCCTCCATCTTTTATCTCTATGTTTCAAAAGTAATTGGAAATTGTCCCAGGAATTCAGGTGTTATAACTGCTTGCAACTCATTGCTTCTTGACTGAATACAAGAGCACATGGTAGAGTCCATATGTGTACTTCTGTATTATTTATGTACAGCATAATATGAGCTTGGTTCTAGTTTCAGTGAATACCCTATTCCCCTGCCCCCTCCCCCCCCCCCAAATCATAAGTCATACAAATGAGTCAAGGAAGACTGAGAATCACAGCCACACCTTGATCCTGTAGTGGAGTTTTTTCCGAGTCTTTTGTGAGTCTCAGTCAACCTCTCACAAGCTAATGTCCAAGCAGCTCCAAAGCTCAAGAAGAATGGCATGATGGGCAGCAGTGAGATTGAAGTCCAGACAGGTTTCTGTAAGATAGTACGACAGTTCAGGGCTTTGGCAATGAACATATTTTGTTATGGAATCTGGGAATGCAAGACTTAAAAGTGTAGAAGATGAAGGAGACTCTCAATCTAAAAATGAGAAATACATTATTGCTAAAATACAAAACTAATAAGCAATGAATCAGAGTAGAGAAATGCAAAGTAACTGTAACAACAACAGCAACAGCAGTGCATGATGATAAATGCATACTGCACCAGGTGTTTTCCTGGGCTGGGATTCATCTAAGTTTGGGAATATATTCTAGTGGGGGAGGATAGAAATAAACAAAATAAACAAGGATATTAGTGAATGATAAACAGCAATGTGAAAATAAAGTCAGTAAAGGAGATAGAGGTTGTAGGGCAAGAGGTAGGTGTAGTTGAGGAGGGTTTCAATGAGTAAACAGCACATGAGCAAGATACACTCTCCTGTTCTAGGAAAAGCACTGTAGGAAGAGGGAGCCCCAAAGTACTTAGGCCTTGAGGATGAAGCAAGTTCAGGCAAGAACAAGGCGATGGGAAGTGAAGTCAGACTGCTAATAAGATGATTCCTGGGACAAATTGATAATGAAAGGGCTTATTATCATTATCATCCTTATTCTTTAAAATTTTTTTATTTTAATTTTTTTCTTTTCTTTTCTTTTTCTTTCTTTCTTTCTCTCCTCCTCCTCCTCCTCCTCCTCCTTCTTTTTTTAGAGGTAAGGTCTTGCTTTTTTAACCAGGCTGAAGTATAGGGCCATGGTCATATCTCAACCTTGAACTTTTGGGCTCCAGCAATCTTTCTCCCTCAGCCTTCCAAGTAGCTGGGACTGTAGGTATGACCTCCCATCTTGGCTAATTTTATAATTTTTTGTAGAGATGGGGGGGGTCTTACTATGTTGTGGAGGCTAGTCTCAAACTTCTGGCCTCAGGTGATCCTTCAACCTTGGCCTCCCAACATGCTGGGGTTATAGGTGTAAGCCACTGAGCCTGGCCCCTCCTGCTTATTCTAATCACTCTCTTCTTTGCTTTAGCATTTTGCTTAGCAATTTGACAAGTACATTACCTGCAGGATCTTCTCAATCTTCACAACCACCTTTTGATACAGAGAGTATATCATTCCCATCGCACATATAAAAAAATGGAGGCTCAGAGAAGTTAAGTACTTCACATATATGAGTCCTTTTTCCTTAAGGGAATAGCCCAATGGCAAAGGCTCAATGAATTTCTATCACACTAATGTGCTTCCATTTTCAAAGCAATTTTATCTATGTCCCACCTTCCAGCTTTTGCTTACAGACTTTTAAATAAGAGGCTCCAGGAAGCTCTCACTGGTCCTATCAATTGCTTTTGATGCTGCTTCTTCCTTCTCATTGGGCATGGAACTGAATGGCAAAAAATTGAATGGGTAGACAAAATTTCTGAACCTCTTTGCTATAGATTCACATTTGTATCTTCCCTTTCTCCCCAAATTCATATGTTGATATTCTAACCCCAATGGGATGGCATGAGGAAGTGGGGCCTTTGGGAGATCATTACATCATGAAGGTGGAGGGTTCATGAATGGGATCAGTGTCCCAATAAGAGAGAGAGAGACTAGACCTCCCTCCCTCTCTGCCACATGAGGATATATAGCAGGAAGGTCACTGTCTATAAAACCTAAAACAAAATCCTTACTCTGATCTTAGACTTCCAGCTTCCAGAACTGTAAGAAAGACATTTCTGTTTTTTATAAGGCACCTGGTCTATGTTATTTTTGTTAGAGCTGTTTAAACGGACGAGGTACTCCCATTTATTTTGCACACGTATTTCCTTCTTGAGTTATGGCCGGGGGACCTTGTTCATGGTACCGTCATTCCTCTCACATGCTTACTGATTCTTGGTTGTGAAATCATCTTCCTATTCTCCTGTTAACAGCATTCCCTTTCTCTCTCTCTTTTTTGTTTTTGAGCACTGGTTAGCACTACATAGTTATTCATTCTTGTTTCCATGTCTTTCTTCTTTCTCCCAGTTGTATACAGAGGCCGAGTTTGGCAAGTGTTCATTGCCACATGTGGAAGCTTTGGTGCTTAACTGGTTCTTTCTCAACAATTATACTTCTTGGCCCCTCGGCATTAGGTTATGTCATTTGAGTGAAAGTGACCTAAGGTATTTATGGGTGGAAACATTTAATTACTGGAGTGGGATCCTCCAGGGCTCTTTTCTTCCCTCTTGACTGAGGCAAACTGTGAAGCATCTGCTGAGATGGAGTTTGATGAGCTGCATGCAGACTTGAGTACTGAGCCAACACATGAAGGGTGGTGGCTGTTTTTCCTAGAAAGCTGCTAAGGCTTGAAGAAGGAACTTTGTGTGTCATATTTTTGTAATTTTGGGTGTGTGTATGTGTGTTTTGTTACTGTAGCATTACCTAGCTCATACTGTTTGATGCTGCTTTTAAAATCAATTCTAAGGTTTTAAGCCAGGCTGTGCCCTGCTTTCTTGCTCTGCAGCATAGTGTGAAGTTAGAACCTAAGGTTTGCCAGAAGAACTCGCATTGCATGACCTTGAGCAAGTTATTTTGCCTTTCTGCATTTTCTGCATATCGAAACAACTTATACTTACCTTCTAGTGTTGTTGTGAGAATTAAATGTAGTAACATAAGTAATATAGCAGCACACAGTAGGCATTTAACAAATGCTTCTTTCTTATTTCCTTCCTTCTCTACATTATCAGTAGTTCTAAGATTATGTACCCATTTAATTTTCTCCCAAGGATTCCACTTTTCTCACTAACTGGTGTTTCCTCATTGCCAGGATTTAGTGCCAAGTAACCATTTCCTCTGTTGCTTGCTTTGTCTTCTGAAAAGATGAAATTGTCAGCAAGGCAAGGCGAGGATTTATCAGATGAGACGCCCAACAGATGTCCAGAGAGTATAAATCCCCACTGCTGCTCCATCTCGCCTCTGTGCCAGCTTTGTAATCTGTATTAGGAAAACATGGTCTGGTTGATTGCTCTGTAATAGACTTTCACAACATTAACACTTGTTTCCCTATCTTCTAGTTCTCCATGATACTTGTTTTCATTTTCAATTTTGATTCAGTTCAATTAGATGTTTGTTTTGCTCGGGCACTAGGCTGGGCGTAGGGGATACAGAGGTGAATGAAGGCATAGCCTCTGCCTGTAAGAAAGTCCCTCTGGTGAGGGAACAGATAGATCGTCCAATCAACTCAGAGAACAGAACCCCAAATATTATGATCGTTATATCTCTATAAGCATGTACACAGTACAGAGGGGGGGGACTAGAAGGAACGTATGAATTCCACTGGGTGTAGGAGTGGGAAAGCGATGAGGAAGATTTCTTCCAGAAGGTTATATCTCATCTGGGTTTTTAGAGGTGAGCAGGAATTTGCCAAGTGGATCCCAGAGGAAGAGCATTAGGGAAGAAGGAACAGTGTTTTCAAAGGCACAGTGACATGGAACATGAGACACAGTCCTGGGCAACAGAAATGATTTAAATGTTTAGCAGCAAAAAGTACAAAGTGGGAAGCAGTACAAGTTGAAGGAGAAGGCTTTTCCAGGTAGGCCGGGGGGAGAAGACATATTCTTGAGTTTGTGGGTATTTCTTACAAGTATTTTTCTTAGAGATTTAACCTTCATGACTTTATGCCATGAACTCTAGCATACATGATTGTATTTATTGCTTTGCCTGGTAATAGATCTGGAAGGGGTAATGAACTTTGGAAATACGCTGGGAGGAACATGAAGTTAAGATAAAGACAGATGTGGGCTCCAATCCTGACTGTTTGCTTTATTAACCCTAAATTCTTTTTTTTTTTTTTTGTAGGTTTTGGCTAAAGTCAGGTTTGAACCCGCCACCTCTGGCATGTGGAGCCGGTGCCCTACTACTTTGAGCCATAGGTGCTGCCTAACCCTATATTCTTAAGCAAGTGCCTGAGGGTCTCCATTAGCTCCTCTGCAGAATGGGCATAATTAATTATCCCTGTTTCTCTGTAATTGTGAGGATTAAAAAATGACAGAAATAATTAAAATACCCAGCCTAGCACTTGGCATCCTTTGAGTGCTCAATATGTCTGCTCATTGTAAAAATCAGTTATTAATATTTGGCAATTGCATTAAACTCATGAAGAAATGGCTGGAAATTGCAAAATTGATTTTAAAAAGTACAATCATGATTTAAAAGAAAATTTTGAGAACAGTTCTTTATTCTTTTTCATAACAAAACTTCAGTGCCCTCGAAGGAGGAAAGACAAACTTACAAAAGGAAAAAAAAAAAACTTCAAACAATATGACATTTTTAAGGTATCAAGCCTCAAGGGTCTTACCCTGAGATTATTTTGGTAAATCCATTTACATTTTTTACTCTCCCCTCCCCGCAAAATGTCATACGTTAGAGCACACAACAATTTTGACATCTCCATTGTGATATTTATTTTAAGCCATCAGTAGAGTTTTAAATATCTCAGAAGTGAACTCTGGCCTTTGTGGAAGGCAAAGTAATTATTTCCCAAACCGTTCCATACAGCAAGCCTCTGGCATTTGTTTCCTGGCAGCTTAGAAAGGAAATGTGAAGCCAGTAGCTTTTTAAGGAAGGGGACGTGCAGGGAGACAAGAGCCCAGAAACTTGGGTTGTCCAAAGCCATCTTGTCTGCCATAGTTCCAAAGGAAGTGCTGACCTCCCTGGAGAGCAGCTGGGACTAGAGCTTCACACAAATGATTCTGCAGATGACTCCCACAAAACAAATGCAGTGGTGGTGGGCGAGGAAAAGGTGTATTGTTACAAATGTCAAGGGCTGACTGGGGTTTTTTTTTTTTTAAACTAGTTGTACCTTTATTTTATTTTATTTATTTTATTTCAGATTAATATGATTAAGTTACATTATTTATGTTTGTAAGATATAGTCCAAAGTCTCAGTTGTAGTTCTGCCTTTCACCCAGGAAGTGTGCCATATACAACACCCACATTGTACCCGGTGGGTAGGAACTTACTGAGCCTTCTCCCCACTTCTCCCTTCTTGAGTTTAATTTGTTTTTTCTCAGGTGGGCCTATAGTTGTTGATCTACTATTTTCAGGTTAGTATGGAATATATGGATTTCATTCCTGAGATACTTTACTTAGGAGAACGTTCTCCAAATACATCCAGGTAAATACAAAAGATGCCACGTCTCCATCTTTGATACATATACATTCAAAATTGGAGAAGATCCTTGGCATGTTACGAATCGGGCAAAGAGCTAATGTCTAGAATATACAAGTAAATCAGCAAGGTTTTATGATCTCTTTGAAGATCACAAAAGAGAGGTTTTGATCTCTTTGAAGTACAGCTTTTTATAGCCATCACCTTTTATAGATGTGGAAACTGAGTCTTGGAGAAGTTAAGTCTCTCGTTCAAGGTCACAGGGCCAGGAAGCTGAGAGCTGGTGTTTGCCTGACACCAGGTGTGTGATCTTAACCACTCAGCTCCCCTGCTCTGGAACCTTCATGTTTCTGGCTTTGGGCAGTTCACCTAACTTCTGAGCAGTTCAGTTTCTTCTTCTGCCAAACGGGGATGATGCTTCCTACCACTAACCCTATAACTGTGCTGCTCAGATATATTTCCAGAGGTGAGAAGCAGTTATAGAAAATAAGTAAAAGCAAAACATTGTAATGAATTTGCTTTTGAGGAATGCTATCTTCTGTATCTTATCATGATGACAAACAGCCCCTTACTTGGCTGTCAGTTTTCTGTTGCAGATGGTACCACCTTGAATGACATACACATTCCTTCATTCTTTTTGTCTTAAGTCAGCCATCCCTCACTCCCTCTTCCCCTAGTCTCAGGCCTTTCTCCCCTCCATAGTCATCTTGGTCACTGGGTTCCCTGACTATAGAAGCAATTGCTGATGTTCCCCTTCTCAGAGGTATTATAAGTTTCATGGTGGAGGTGAGCACTGGGACTGTGGGGTGCACAGAAGGAGGTTCGCTGACCTCTGCAGGTTCAGAGGGGGCTTTTACAAGGTCTAAATATTGGGCAATGTTGAGAATTTAGGTAGGAGTAGAGGGGAGAGGGGAAAGGGAATTGCAGGCTTGTGCAAACGCATGACACATTCTGGGATCCACAGGAATTTGAGCAGGATAAGGTGGGTATGTGTGGAATATTGGTTTGTTAAATTTTCCATGAGTATTTTTTAACCCTCATCTCTTTAGCTAGAGTTAGTTACAGGAGAGCAAAGACTACACCTTATTTTCATCCTCCCATAGTGCCCCACCTAGAGGAGCCAGCCTCCCATAGTGCCCCACCTTACAGAGCCAGCCTCAGTAAGGACCCATGATATTATTAATCAGTTAGCATTCACATACTAATGAGTTATGTTTTGAGGTGAAGAGACAGGACGTGCTTGGTGACGTTTGGTCTAATGACTTGGCACACTTGAAGCTACTTTCCCAAAGGGATAGATTTATCTCCCTCTAGTAAAGGATCAGTATAACCCTTCCATTAGTATTATTGATCCCTTCCCCCTTTCCATGTCAAAAATCTGTCTCAGATCACCAGGTGTTACAAACCACCTTCTCAGCACTGGGTGCTTTTGACATGATGGTTGACTTCACATGCACAAGTGTGTCTGTGAAACAGATCCACCCACCTCACTGTGCCTGTGTCTTCAAAGTTCACCTGGCTAATGCTTTACAAGACAATTGAAAAGATGGTAGTCACACTACTCTTAAAACTTCATTTCCATTTTTCTTATTCCAATATAGTAGTATCTTCTTGAAAGGGAGACTCCAATTAGGGGCCAAGAGGTGAGTCAGCATCAGTAAGATAAAAGTAATTATTGGCACATGCACACAAAAAGAATTTCAGAAAGAATTAGTGGACGCAACCCTGTCTGCCCAAGATTTACTGCTAATTATAACTCTGCCATCCCTCATTCTGAAGAAGTAGAGTCTACTTGGGCTGAGCTTCAACTTAAAATATGAGGTTGAACATCAAACACAAGCAGCACCCAAAGCGATGACATCGGAAGAAATGGGCTCCGATGGATGAAGGTAGCCGTGGGATGGAGCTTAATGAAATGAGGGCTGCGGGGATGCGGTATTTCTGTTTTCATTTCACAATCAATAAAGCCATGAATGAGAAGAAAAATATGTTGGTTACATTGCTTTAAAATAGCTTGGCAAAAATATAATTTCTTATTGATTAGTTTCCCATCGAAGGCAAGGTCTGTGGATAAAAGAAAAATTGACTGCTGGAAATTCTAAAATAAAGAAAGTAAATGAGGGGAAGATGTTTAAATTTTTAAAGGGGCAAAGTGTAATCGATATAACGTAATATGCCACTTATAAAAGCAGGGCTGGAACTGAGATCTAAGTTATCCTTGATTTGATTAACTTATTTGTATTTACTCCAGCATTTAAACAATGTGAAATTAAAGAAAAAAGGGGGGAATCATCGGAATGGCAGTGGAAAGCTAAGCCCACAGAAAGATGTTTCAGGTACCACAGAAAGTAAAGAAAATGTAGGAGTGAGAATTATCCCTGGAAATTGGGTGGGGAATTGTTTGATAGGTTACTGTGTGCTCATGACTCTTGGTTGCAAGCAATGGAAGCATAACTCCGACTGGTTTAAACCAGTCATTCTTTGTATTTTTTATTTTGAGATGGGGTCTCACGTGGTTGCCCAGGCTGGAGTGCAGTGGCATCATCACATTTCCCAGCGACCTCAAATTCCCAGACTCAGGTGATCCTCCTGCCTCAGTCTCCTGAGTGGCTGGGACAACTGGCACTTGCCACAGTGCCCAGCTTTTTTTCTTAATCAGAGGCAATTATCCTTACCCCCACCCATTCAGGGACTGGAGCCATTTTTTATGGCTACAATGGTGGCCACTAACTTTAGATTCCAGAAGTGATGCTAAACTTCTGACAATGCACAGGATGGACACATCCAGCCAAAACCTGTCGGTGATGCTGAGCTTAAAGTAGAATTTTTTGAGTCATAATGCAAAACTCTAGGCTGGATCTCTTGGATCCAGATGTCATGAGAAGGGTTTCATTTTTTATTTTTTTATCTTCAGTTCTGCTGCTCTTCTTGTCAGCTGAGGGAGGTTTCTTCCCTCCTAGTTACCAGATGGGCTTTGGCAGCTCAAGGCTGCTGCCAGCTTAGGGAAGCCACCGAGATGCAGAAAGGTAGACACATATTGCTTCAAATGTTATTTTTGTGAAATGTTAATTTTCCTGACATACTTGGATTCCAACTTCAGGGAAAATGTCACCCCAGCGAATTGCCTGGGTTTGCACAGGCAAGGTAATTCTCACCCCTCTCCTCCTTAGAATCTGGTGTACTCTCGCCAAGCTGGTAAGGAGGCATTCTCTGGTTTCCTCAAACATATGGCCTTTGCCTGTGCTGTCTTCTCTACCAGAAATGAGCTTCCCTCCTACTCTTTGTGTGGTTAAGTTTTACTCATCCTTCTTAGACACCACTTCCTTGGGGGGAATGTTTCCTGATTCCCTGAACAGAATGTCTCATCCTATTTATTCTGGCTCATGACACCCTATTCTTTTCTCTTAGCTTTTATCAGAATTTGTAATCTCACAAGTTTTGTATAATTATCCTGTCTAGATCATTAACTCTTCAAAGAGGAGAAATCACACCTGCCTAACATCTAGTACATGCCCGATAACAGTGGTTAGGTCACTAAAGCAAATGTAACTATCCAGAGCGAGACTTCTGTGGAAATTTTGTTTGGATTAGAGTAAAACCTTAAACTACTGTTTAAAATGATCCCATCTTTATGGTAAGGGAATGCCTTCAATAGGGATAGCTCTGATGTTTGATAAGGTTGTTACATTGAAGATGTGGCAAATAAACCTTACAGATAATTTAGAAAGCTACATTCTGTGCTTCCATTTTTTTTCCATTTTTTTGGGGGGGGCACCAACAAATGATTCATAGGGCCAACATGTGGCAAAATTTTGGGAAAGAGAAGAAACTAATATTTATTGAGAAGCTACCAGTGACCAGGCACTATGAGAGGCATTTTATTAATACCATCTTATTTAATTCTTTTAATGATCCTATAAGAGGGTGCTGCACTTTTTGGGTGGGTTCCTTCAACTTCCATTCCAACCTCTGCCTCTTCAGAGGCAGTGATGGTAAATGCCCATTTCCTAGACTCTAGAATTCTAGATATGATTCATGTTCTGCAAATCTGATGCTCTCCCATGAATTTTGAATTCAGAACTGAGTTAAGAGAGGAGAAAGACACAATGCAATCCACTTTTCTCCTGTGGATCATCACAGGTTCTGAGTGGTTCTGTAGGTATTAGCTTCCTGATGTGATGACTTCTTGCAGTGGTGGTGGCAGTTTTCCCCAACACAACAGAGGCAGAGTGATTGGATGGGAAGCAGGGAATTGTTTTTGGAAATGGCAACTCTGAGTTTTTTCAACAGTTTTCTAAGTAACTTCACATTGCAGGCAGAATGGGGACTGAAGACCCCATTCTTGGCAAGGGAAAACTCACCCAGAAAAAGGGAAAAATTAAAAAGTAAGCTGAGTGAGTCGGAACAAAGAAAAGTCAACTAGTTTGCCTTTAAACCAGCTGCGGCTGAATTTCTTATCTGAGCAAGTTTTCTGCTTTTCCTAGAACTCTGGCCTTTTGGGGATATAGCTTACAAATACCCCATGCTGGGTATGTGAACACTTTGAGGAAAAATGGCCATAGAAGAGACTATGGCAAGACCTGGAAAGATACATTAAGTAGGCCGTTTCCTGCCCAGTAAACAGACAAAGCAGATACCCTTTGTGGAGATTTGCATTTGGCTGAGGCAGAGATCAAGGGAATAGCTCAAACCCTGAAATATGGTCAGAAGGGCTTATATCCTTTATCGCAGAGGAAAACCCTTTGTGGCAGTGAGGAGAGGAAAATTCCTCTCTCCCACCCCACCAATTCTTCAGAGGAGATTGATGCCAGCGGTGTTTTACTCCATAGGGAACTACCAGAGTTTAAGCCCTTCCTAGGAATCTGTATGTGTGACCTCAGACAGGAGGCTGCCCCCACTCAAGGTTCAGATTCTGGATTTCTCAAGGCTGCTCAGACCCTTAAAGTTAATGATTATAACAATAAGAGTTGATATGCTCACTCAGAGAAACTGCTGGTATCTTTGTTCCCTCCCTCAGCTAACCCTCTGGGCAAATAGCCTTCAATAAAAGCTGAGTGGAACAGACACTTGGGGCCATCTCCAAAACCCCACAAATGGGAGTGGTCCCTTGAGTTCTCACCTTTGAAAATTCTATTCTGTGTCTCTTTTCTCTTTCTTTCTTGCCATTTCTAATTTTATATTTCTTCAGTCAGTCCCCACCAGTTCCACAGGTCTTAGTGGACCCTGCTTCTTGGATGGGACCCCTGACATCCATCTGGTGATAAATTTCTTTCTGCTTAAAGTAGCTGGAGTGGTTTCTGTTGTCTGCAAGTGAATGCTAATTAAAACAGTAGGATTTATGTACCTCCCTTCCCCATTTTACACATGAGTTTCTGAGGTTTGCTGATCAGAGAGTTCTGATGACTCAGCTTTCACAGCAGGGGAGGAGTAGAGAATTTGAAACCAGAAATGACGTTTGCCACTTATGTATCTTCAATGCTGTTATCCAAGTCTCCTTCCTGGGCCTCTTTCCTCTCTTTGTTTCCTTTGATATCCTTCCCTGTGCTTTGTTTTAAACAGATGGTATCAGACAGTCTGATTCATTCCAAGGCTTTAGGAGCTTACTCTAATTTTCCCTAGGCATTTCTGTGTCTTTAGGATGGTGGTGAAATGGAAATGCTGACCTCTGGGTCTTTCAGAGGACTGTGGTGCAAAGGAGAGGCATAAATTCTAGGTGCCCTGACACCTGCTCTAGGGGGAGGTTAAGGGTCAGAGGAGAAAACTGGGATGGGATAGAGTGGAAGGAAGGCCAGGAAAAATAACTAGAGGTCTCGTCTGGTAATTGTCGTGGCCTGATTTCCTGTGCTAATCTTTCTGGTTTGTTGAGAGACTTGCTCAGGGTGGTAAGCCTCCTTAAGCTTTGGATCTGGGTTTTTAAGTCGGTTGGAGCACACTCCCCTCTGACCCATCCCCAAGAGCTCTCCTGTCAGATTTTAGACATGTCAGCTAATTCCTTTCTATAGATTTGCCTGGCTTTATTAAGGGTAATGGTATCGAGGGTATTTTTCTTTGTAGACATTATAATTAGTAATTGTTTTGAAGGGCAATCACTGTTAAACTACTGATTTTTTTCGTTTCCTAGAGGACAGGACGATTTCCAAGACTGATTATTTCACAATTGAAATTCCATGTTTCCCAGAAGTAGATTTTTATAGCAGTTGGTGGGAGTCAAATCTCTTCTTTTAATTTTTTTTCCCTGTTACACACTGAGACACAGACACACAGAAAAACATTTCTGGAAAAGGAAACAGAAAGATGAAGCCTCCAATGAGTGTTCGACAGCTTTTATAGACAGTTTCCTGGCTCTTTGGCTAATGCAATAGGTGATAAATGTTCCCAAGATACCATTTCAGTCAATTAATTAGTTAATGTTTAAAGATGGAAAGTGTCATATAGATAGAGAACATTATGACTCTCTTAACAAAAAAAGACTCAAAGTAAGAAAAAATTGGGATGAGGAGGTAGTGCAAGTTTTGCTTTTAAAGTATAATTTTTCTCTTTGATTCTAGCAGTCAGTTGCAGAGCTGTAAACACCTCCTTATTGTGAGGTCACGTCCATAAAGCTTTCTTGTCTGGTCAAAACTTTTCAGTACTGTAAATATTGTGAAGTAATTTATTTTCTTTCAGGTGGAACTGTGGTAGGTTAAAGTCTATTCGGGGCTGCTCTTACAAAATACTATAAACTGGGTGACTTATAAACAACAGATAATTATTTCTCATGGTTCTGGAGCCTGGGAAATCCAAGATCAAGCTACCAGCAAATGTGATGTCTGGTAAGAGTGTGTTTTCTGGTTCATAGATAACCTGACTTTTCATTATAACCTCACCTGGCAGAAGGGACAAAGGTCTCTTTTATAAAGTAGCTAGTCCCATTCATGATGGCTTCACCCTTAAGATCTAATCACTTCCCAAAGACCCCTCTCCTTATACCATCTCCTTGGGTATTAGGATTTCAACAGATGAATTTTGGGGAGAGACACAAACATTCAAACAATAACAGAGAGAGATGTCCAAAGTTGAACTTGTTTTTGGCTTTGAAACTGTTGGGGCTACTTCCTATATCAGTCATGCTTAGGAATGACTGGAAGATGGGGGTGTGGTTTATAGTCTTCTCTTTTAGGATCAAACACCTCAAGATCAAGACTCAAATAGTAAAATTCAGTTGTTTATTGGAAGACTCTTGAGCTTTGAACTGGAGACGAGAAGTAAAGCAAAGGATGAAATGTCTGAGTCAAGATTAATTGAAGATGTTGAATTATAAGCATGAGAGTTAATAAAAGGAGAAGCCTCTCCCTCCAATGGCTACCAACAGGGCTACAGAGTCCAATTCTCATAATGTTGCTGTGCTGGCTTCCATGCTAGGGGGGTGGTCACTTTGGGGGAAGGTTTGGGTAAGGACAGATAGCCCTTATCAAATAAGAAGGGTTTATCAAATCCATCTACTCCAACCATCCTGGACAGATGCCTGCCTCATCCATTCTACTGCACGGATGGACATTATCTGCCTATTGAGAGGGTCCCAGAGAAACAGGTGCATTAGTGAAGCATCAGAAATAATTGTTTCCTAAAATTCCATTCTATTTTGTTATCTGACAAAGTGGCCGTGCTTGAGCAGAAGACACATCCCTGGTATGACATAACTGTGGGCTGATAAAAGACTTTTTCTTTCCTTGTAACAGCTTCTCAGACATTTTTCATTAACAGAAGTTGGAAAACAATTGATTAAAGCATAATCTTCTGTCTTCCCACACGGTATCATGGAGTGATGGAGAATGCAGGCATAGGAGTCAGACAGTTCTGTGGTCAACAGCCTGGCTTTGCCACATACTATATGCAAACTTTTGGAGTTTCCTCATCTGCTCAAATCCTCAATTTCCTTATCTGCCAATGGGGAGAATAACAGTAAATGTCTTGGGAGGTTTCATAGAGAAAGTTATTTATTCATTCATTCCAAAAATGTTTGTAGAGCTTCTATTAGATGGCAGGCATGTACTGGCATGTTGGTCTCCTATGTAGTAAGATGGGAAAGTTCCTTGCTTTCATGGAGAGATAGACAATAACTGTTAATTTAAAATAATGGTGTACTAAGAAGAGAATGCACTAAAGGAAGAGGATAGAGAATAGCTGGGCACAGAGGGTGAACAACTTAGCTAGGGAGGACATTTTGGAGGTGATATTGACTTGAGAAATGAAGGATGATAAGGAGTGAGCCATCCAAATATCTGAGGAAGAGCACTCTTGGTAGAGGGATCAGCAAGTACAAAGGCCCCGAGGGTGGAAGAGCATAGCAGGATCTAGAAAATGTAAAGGTCCAAGTGTGGATGTGTGGCATCACTTGGATGTGGGAGAATGTAGTCAAAAATTCAGGGGCTGAATTGCACAGTGCTTCATGAGCATGATCAGGAGTAAAAAAGAAAAAAATATGTTTTTAACTCAGTGCCTGGCACAGTTAATGGTCAATAATCTAATGTTTCCATTATTTGCAATTTCTTTCCCTTAAAACAGGGTTGAAATTTGATCGAAGAATGGAATTGCTATTCTGGCTGTTTCTTACTTCCCTAATACTGAAAATTTCTTGTAGTTGCATAACAAGAAGTCTGTAATCCTAGCATTCTGGGAGGCTGGGCAGGTGGAGTTTGAGACCCGCCTGAGCAAAGTGAGACCTGTCTCTATTAAAAATAGGAAAACTAGCTGGGTGTGGTGGCTAGGTCCTGTAGTCCCAGTTACTCAGAAGGCTGAGGCAAGGGGATTGCTTAAGTCTAGTAATTTGAGATTGCTGTAAGCTATGATGCCAAGGCACTCAACCCAGGGGGACAAAGTGAAAAAAAAAAAAAGTCTTTTTTTTTTTTCTCACACACTACTGTAGACCATGAAAAAGTACCAAGTAGGAGTCTCATGTGTCTCACAGGGAGTGGGAAAAGGGTCCAAGATGCTTAGGAGACTGAGTACCTGTTGAGTAAATAGAATATGTATTTAGTTATCTGTAAGTCTTGATCATGTAAATAAAAATAAAAAAAAATTTATATGAGCTGGAATTTTAAGAATGGAACCCTTGAATAAACAGAGCACACATTCTCTATGTTTCACTTCAAGAAGGAGGGCAAGGATGAGGAATATGAGTGACAGCAAATATTTTTTTAAATAAACACTCCACATGCCAAAGATCTTTGCTGATTCAGCTTAATTTCTAACACTATCTAGCATCTACTGTATAGTACTAGGATACATGATCCCAAGGCCTGCAAGACTGCTCATCTTTTCCAGAGGGACTCAATTTCTTTGGGGGAATTTATTGACAGGGAGCAGCAATGTGGGCTAACCTATTGATTTATTTTTCAGGTAATAAGGGAGGAAATAAATGGGTTTTTTAGTTTTATCCCTGTGCTAACCAGGGGGGAAAGAAAAAGAAAAAAACAAACCCAACTCAACCCATGTGCACTAAGTCCTGGTTAATCAAATTTTTGCTGTGGTTGGCAGACAAAAGCAGAGCAGATTTCTTCCAAGTGTGGTGCAAAGTAGGGCTGGATTTTGCTGTAATTTTGTCATTAGGACCAAAAGAAGAAATCACATTAATCAGAGATAATTTCCCTGGGCTTCCCAGAGGGGGATGAAAGACAAGTGAAGTTCCCGTTGCTCTGAAGTGGCAGCGAGTGACCGTTCGACAGATGAATCGAACAGATGGGAGGAAGTGTCAATGTGAAATTGATAAGCACCCTGGTGATAGAAAAAGAAGAAGCTGCCTAGAAAATGACGCTGGGGGTACATGGAGTGGCAATCTTGCAGAATACTGCAAGGCTGCTTTACCCTTGATTTGGCATCTGGAAAATGATGGAGCTTAGGGAGACATTTGGCTAAAAGCTAATAGAGAAAATAATTAACCAATAAATTAATAACTTGAATAAATATTTATTAAGCATCTACTGTATAGCAGATACAATGCTTAGGTGGTGAGGAAAGAAACACATCAGGATGGGCATGGTGGTTCATGTGTGTAATCTTAGCATGCTGGGAGGTCAAGGTGGAAGGATTGCTTGAGGTCAGGAGTTTCAAGACCAGTCTGAGCAAAAGTGAGACACTGTCTTTACCAAAGATAGAAAAAATTAGCTGGGCATGGTAGTGTGTGCCTGTGGTCCCAGCTGTTGGGTAGGCTTAGGCAGGATTGCTCAAGCCCAGGAGTTTGAGGTTGCAGTGAGCTATGATGATCCCATTGTACTCTAGTCTGGATGACAGAGGCAGGGGCTGGGGTGGGGGAAACCAAAGAAACATATCAGACCTTATCTCTCCAAACGCTCTACCCTCAAGGTGATGAGTAGGGGAGACAAATGGGAAGCAACAGGGGAATTCGTGATTAAACTCAGGTGGGGAGGACCATGACAGAGGAGACACACACACGCTGGCCTGGGGGTTCAGGAATGGCTTTCTGAAGATGTCTGGGATGGAATATTTTGTAATTATAAAAGCATTACATGTTATCTTAAGTTGGGATCCTGTGTTAGTTGTCTATTGCTACACAGCAGGTCACCCCCAAACTTGGCAGCTTAACACATATCATCTCACAGTTGTGGAAATCTGGTTGGCTAGGTTCTGTGCTATATGATTTGCACAAAGTTATACTCCAATCTTGGCCCAGGCTCTGTGGTCTCATTTGAAGGTCCAGCTGGGGAAAGGATCCATCCCAAGCTCCTTCAGTAGCTGCTGGAAGCACTGGGCTCTTTGCTGGGTATTTTCAGCATGGTAGCTTGTGTTATCAACACATACAAGGAGAGAAGACAATCCAGAGTCTAGTAGCAAGATAGAAGTCACCATCACTTCTAAGCCAATCATGGAAGTGCCATCCGTCACCTTTTGATTTAAAAGTGAGTCACACTTAGTGTGAGAGGCTTGCAGCAGGGCAGGAACACAGGGAGGTGGAGACCAGCACAGGCCATGTCCGAAGCTGCCTATTACAGGTCCTGGAAGGTGATCCCAAAAGGAGAGCTCATTTTGAAATAATTATCAGGAAGAAGAAAATAAATCAACAAACACAAGCAAGTAGGTGATAACAAAAAAAGTCCTGAAGAAGAGAACTTAGTTCAATTTTCAAGGGGTATTTTTAAGACAGCATATTTTGGAGTAATCTCCATCAGGAGTAGAGGGAGCTAAAGGATTTATACCTCAGCACCTGTCTGTCATCGGCTAATGGCTGCCCTTGGGTGACATAGATTCTTGGGTACTTGTGGCTCTCCATGAGTGCAGTGAAAGTGTTCAAAGTGAAAACACATGGGGAACTGTTGTGCATGTAACTGTCAAGGGGTCTGAGGTGGTGTAGAGGAACAGTGACACCATCTGCTCCTTGGGGTCATTGTAAAAAACTGTGATGATACGGAGAAGCATAAAGAAATTGGTAATTCTGCAGGAGTAACTCCAGCTAGAGGTGAGTTTTAAAGGTTGGACAGGAATGAATCCAGGAAATTTTATGGAGAGGCACAATCTAGACAGAGAAAACATCAGGGAGGTATTTATGGAGGGAGCAGGCCTAGCACCTTCCAGTAAATCTAAGTAGTTAAGAAAAAATCTAATTAAACCACAGATGGGTATTTTCTGGGCTGCATAATGTTCAAACATTTTTGAGCCAACATTGAAAAATGGAAGATCCTACTAAACTCCCCTGAATTTCTCGATTCTTCTAAAAACTCAGAAGAGCTTGCACTACCGAGTCTGTATTTCTGCTGGGAAATCAGTTAGTTCTTAAGTTGGGGAATACACTCATGATTTTGTTCAGTTCTTAAGCTGGGCATGAATTCCTGGTTTTGTGTGGGGCCAGCACCCTCCATGGAGTCCCTCTATGCCTTTAAGTTTGGGACCCCTGGTCTGAATGTGTCGGGAGGATGGTGGAAGCTGTGGCTGAGAAGACCTACATCATTAAGGGCCTCAAAGATCCTGCCAAAGACTGAGGAGTGTGTTGTAGGGCAACAGGGAGCCATTGAAGGTTTTAGGTACCAGGAGACCACCAGGATATTTGTGATCTAGTAAGCCTGTGTCACTTGATTCCATTGATGTACTGAATCAGATCTGGGATCAGCTATTACCTAGATCAAATGTCATTTATTTATTCATTTATTTATAGATGGTATCACTCTGTCACACTGGAGTGCATCAGTGCCATTATAGCTCATGGCAACTTCAAACTCCTGAGTTTAAGGGATCTTCCTGTCTCCGCCTCTCAAGTAGCACCACTGTACATAGCTAATTTTTTTTGAATTTTTAGTAGAGACAGGGGTCTCTCTTTGTTGCTCAGGCTACTCTCAAACCCCTGGCCTCAAGTAATCTTCCCATCTTAGACTCCCAAAGTTCTGGGATTACAGGTGCATGCCATGGCACTGGGCCTAGATCAGATGTTTTAAATGGACCTCAGATGTTTAGAATTTAGTTCATTATAATCCTTGTTCATGACATACTGTCAGCATTTCTCTAAGAATGAATCTCTTTTAGTTTAATTGATTAAATAATCTCATAAATACCCTTGAACTTGTCATTTAACCAAGAGCTATTACATTGACAATCTATTCCTATCTCACCTTGCAGGGGGATTCTGTGGTCTTTGCCTGCTCAGCACTCATTCTCCATTATATAATGATAACCTAGTAAAAATTAGATGAGTTTAGAAGTCATACGATATGGCTATTTTAAAAGACTCTCCCTTTTAAAGAATCTTTTTACCCAGTGATGGGGAATGCATGACTTAACTGAGCAGCTGCTGGTTCTAGCTGTCGGGCCTGCCTGTAATGTCTGCCTGTTGATTCCAGCTGTGCTGTCTGCTCACTTTTTCCATTTACCTGGGATCTGGTAAACACAATCTTCCTTCAACCTGAATTGAGTAGCTCCCTTGTTTAAGGCACCTTGGGGGATATGAAGGTGGTTAAGACAAGGTTTTTTTTTTTTCCTTGCCCCAGTGGAGTTTACAGTGTGGAGATGCTGAGACAAATACACAAGTAATTATGGTACAATGTCGAGAGAGCTGTGTACTCTAAGAGAGGACCAAACAAATATATTGGAGTCCAGACACAGAGAGAGACAGAGATCAATTCCAGGTAGAGGAACATGGGGAAGCTTCATGGAGGAAGGAGCATTTGATGGCAGGAGGGAGAAGATGGTTTTGCAGACCCGGGAGGAGAACCAGGACACTGCCATGCAGGCAGAGGGAATGGCAGGGACAAAGGCATCAAGGTGGGAGGGCACAAGGTTGGTGATTGCAGGGACATGAGTGTGGCACAGGTTGTGCTTGGGCAGGAGTCTCGGTGTAGAAATCAAATATTGAGGTGATTGCAAAGAGATTAGGGCCATAGCCATGTATAGTCTAAAGCAGAGTTTTCCAACCTTCTTTATCTCATGGCACACTTGAACCTATAGTTAAACTTCCGAAGCACACTTAAATTCTGTTGATCCAAAAAACGAGTTAAAAAAAAGCATACACTTACTATGCTTTGAACTTCTTTTGAAATAATTAATGATATTTAAATTTTTTTGTGGCATGCTGTGGTACCTCACAGGGGTAATAAAGTGAGACCGTCTCAATTTCTTTTTTGTGACACACCTAAATCCTCTTATAGCACACAAGTTGAAAATCCCTGGTCTAAAGTTTACCTGCCAATATTCAGCTTTACTAACTACTCCCCTTTCCTCCTCCTCTTCCTTCTCCATCTTTCCCTACTCCAGGAAGTCTTTGATACTTCCCCAGGTTGGTTTAGCAGCCTTCCTGTGTACTCTCAAATCTTCCTGAGCTTGCTTTTATCACAGGGCTTAGCCCTGTCCTGTCTTTTTTTTTTTTTTTATGAGACAGAGATTCACTATGTCACCTTCAGTAGAGTGCGGTGATGTCACAGCTCACAGCAGCCTCAAACTCTTGGACTGAAGAGAGCCTCTTGCCTCAGCCTCCAAGTAGCTGGGACTACAGGCACCTGCCGTAATGCCCACTATTTTTTGTTGTAGTTGTCAGTGTTGTTTAGCAGGCCCAGGCTGGGTTCGAACCCACCAGCCCTGGTGTATGTGGCTGGCACTCTAAGCACCGAGCTACGGGTGCCAAGTTGAGCTCTATCCTGTCTTGTTGTGGTTCTCTTATGATTGCTTGTGCATCTCTCTGTTCACCATAAGACCATGAGCAAGTGAGGGCTGGGACCTCTACACCGGCGACTCCCCAGGACGGGGCACAGAACCTGGCATGTGAAGGGTCAGTGTGTAGTTGCCAAGTGAGTGAATGCAACTTTGGCCCTATTTCTGCCTTGTCATCCCCTGTTATCCTGGCCAGTGGACTCAGTGTGCATTTAGTTCCTTCTGCCTTGTCCTCAGCCAACACTTGAGGTCTTGACTTTGCCTCATTTTACAGTGTGTATGTGCGCGTGTGTGCACACATGTGTGTGTATCAGAGAATGACTGAGCACCAGTGCCTCCACCCATGCACTCCTGTGTGCCCACTAAGGAGACTGAAGTAGTGGGATATATCTGGGATTTGCAGGACTGTAGACAGGGAATTGTTGAAGAGGAGAGCTATTTAGAGGTGGGTAGGATACACACACAGAGATACAGAGGGTGCCAAAAAATGTATACACATTTTAAGAAAGGAAAAAACTATTAAAATTATAATGCTCAATACATACCAATAGCATTTATTATCTTGTATCTCTTGTAATGGCACAAGTCAAACACAACTCTGAGTATTAGTTTTAATATCAGTTTTTTGCTTTCTTAACATGTGCATACAATTTTTGGGACTCTGTATATGTGTATCTATTTGATGTATTACCTTTGGACTCAAATTCCATCTCCCATACTGGCCCATCCCGCAAAGAGAAAATTTGGACATATTCCATTCATTCAGCTAACCTGCTCTGCACAATCTCTTGAGCATTTTTCAGTTCAACATTGAGTGCCTTCCACATGGCAGGAATATGTGATGCAGACAGCGCTATGATGTCTCTGGGCTAACTCACAACTGGCCCTGATCTGATGAGAAAAATGAAGAGGCTGGAGAAAATGGCAAGTTCCCTTGGAGAAGAGAGGTCTAATGTGTCAGCCAGATTAATTCATCCCGTGCCCCTATTATATGAGTGTTTGGGTCCATCGAGCAAGTCCTGATGGCGGTTAGCTCTTCTGATACTCATCGAGAATCTATCCAGATTCTTTCGGGGGGAACAAGAGATTGTAATTTTGAAGTGGAACAGAAAGAAATGTAATTGGATCAATGGGCTGTTAATGATGCTATTGAACCTCTTTCTGTCGGAGCTGTGTTGTGGATGGGGCTGGCTACACACAACCGGGCCACGGCCATGTGCATGCTGGATTTTGACACAAAGCCTCCTGCAGACTGTGAAGTGTTTTTCATACGTGTGGTTTCATGTAATTTATTTTGATCCTGCTCTGCTGGAGATGGTGTTTAAATGGTATCAAGGCAGGCCTGTCAGGCATTTGGATCTGTGTCTGGGGATGGAGGTAAGATGGATATGTGTGCAGTATAGGGCTGTGGTGAGCATCAGATGACCCCTTATTTGTTGCTGAATTGCTTCTGTGGGGCAGAAATGGTGGGGGGAAAGTGAGTGTACACCCACAGAGAATGACTGAGCTGCGGTGCCCCGCCCATGGTGAGTGAAGTAGAGTGATATATCAGGGGACTTGCAGGACTGTCCACAGGGAATGGTTGAATAAGGAGAGCTATGTGGAGAATGGTGAGTAGAATATGATCCCCTTTCTACAGAACAGACCCAAGATCATGTGTGTCTATGTGTCTGTCTAGAATTAAATGAGAATGGAGACTATATGGAAAACTACAGACTGGACTGCTAACAGATTTTCTGGAGGGGCAGGGAGGGAACGACTTCAGTGTGGGAATGGGAGGGGGCAGGGCACCAGACCCCAAACCGGTAAAGAGAAAACACTCACATGTCCTCTTTCTCCTCTGTCTCTTTCTGTCTCTGTTTTTGTTTCTCTCATGATACACAAAGAATACACAAAGAATCATGTATCTGGTCACTTTTATTTATTTATTTTTTTTTGTAGAGACCGAGTCTCACTTTATTGCCCTCAGTAGAGTGCCGTGGCATCACACAGCTCACAGCAACCTCCAAGTCTTGGGCTTAGGCGATTCTCTTGCCTCAGCCTCCCGAGTAGCTGGGACTACAGGCACTTGCCACAATGCCCAGCAAGTTTTCTGTTTTGCAGTTTGGCCGAGGCTGGGCTTGAACCCGCCACTTTCCGTATATGGGGCTGGCGCCCAGCTCGATGAGCTACAGTGCCGCCCCTCACTTTTATGATTTTATGTAAAATTTATATATTTATGTATGTATAAGGCTAAAAATTGAAAAATCAATAAACAAAGGAATCAGTGGCTTCATTTGTTTATTCTGTTAATAATTGACACATAATTATACATGTTCATGGGTACGCAGTGATGTTTCAGTATGTGTATACTTTGTGTATCAAATCAGGGTAATTAGCAAGTCTATTACCTGAAACCTTAGTCTTTGTGATGATAACTTTCAAGATCCTCTTTTCAGGCTATCTTGTAATACACAATACATAATTGTTATTAGTCGTAGTCATGCTACTGTGTAAATGGTGGGCCAGAACTTATTTTTCCTTCCTACCTCCAACTTTGTACCTATTGACCCCCCTCTTCCCATCCTCCCTCTGACCTCCCCAGCCTCTGGTAAACATCAAGTGACACTGTTTATTTTTATTCACATAACATGGATCAGTGGCACACTCTGTGCCAGGTGTGGGCGGTAGTGCTAGGTGTGGGTGATACAGTGGTAAGACTCAGGCCATCTTTTAGAAAACATTTTGTAATTTATCAAAGAATGATACGAAGTAGAGTGATAATCAATCCTGGGTGCACGTTAATATCGGCTGGAGGCTGGAGCCTTAAAAAATCCTGATGCCTGGACCCCAGACGGGTTAAATCAGAAACTGGAGTCTATACACTTGAATTTTTAAAAATCTCCCTTAACGTGATGTTTGAGAATTGCTGTCTTAGAACTTGAATTCTAATACAGTCATACACATTATCTTAGACCATAACATCTATTAGTAACTTTAGGCTAGCCTTTTGAAAAGACAGTGTTTATTTAAAAAAATGCTAATGCAGTTTTAGCCACTGAGCTAAAGGGAGGGACCAGGGAGGAGGCTAAAGGCTGATGACAACTCCAGAGGGGGTGCTGTGATGTGGCCCCTCCCCACCATCTGTGAATGTTGATCTCTTTGGCTTGGCGGATTTCAGATAAAAGCAGCAGCACCTCGTCCTACTCTCTTACCTCGCAGAAGCAGCGTGGCTCTGAAATTAGCCAGGGAGACTCTACCTCCTCTGAGATGTTGGCACTTCCTAATGAATTGTTTTCCCACTTAAAAATACACACTTGTGTCATTTAAGAAAACTCAACAGGTGAAGCCCAGCAATTAAGGATCTCTGCAGGAAGGGGAAACTGAAAGCAGAGGCAGCTGGATCACTTCTTAACGTCCTCGCCATCAGTCAGCCACACCTGCACAGGGAAAGCAAGAATACCAGCCGCTATGCAAGCCTGGAGGGTCAAGCTAGTGTCCCCCTTAGGGCTGTCACTGCTCCACATTTCAGTGCTCTGGAAGGGAACGTGCAGTGTGGGGCTGTGGTGAAGCAAATGAGGTGTCCAGAATATAAATTAAAGCTGCACTCAGCCTGCACCTGCTCTTAAGGAGGCACCCATTCTCAGGGTCATGCATGTTGGCTCCCGACATTGAGTGCTACCTTTAAATGTTGCACTTCCTTGCCTTATCACCGTTTGAGCCTTGGCAAGGTGTGCTTTTGGGGAAAGACCATAGGAATCTTCACTTTTCTATTTTTTAGCTCAGCAATCTGGGGCAGTAGTAGTGTTCCTTTCTGAGCCTCATTTTCTTCGTCTTGAAGATGGAGAATTGAATGCTGAGTCCCTTAGTCCAATGTGTAGGTTTGGTATTGATGGCACTCTTGTTTAAAGGAAACAATTTAAAAGTTGACTGCTATTCGAACTGACTGACCTATGAGCGTCAGGAATAATCCTTCTGAGCAACTGTACTTTTGTTTTTGAAAAAAAAAGTTTTAATTGGTGAGGTTTGCCTGTTTGCAGTGAGGCCTCTCCTGGGGCGTAATGGATAGAGATGGGAGAAGTTTTGCTAAAGGAGAGTTGTGTGGGTATGCATGAGAGAAAATGGGAATTTGAGGTCTTCTCCCAACTCTGGGAGACATGGGTTTGGGGGTCTTGGCAAAAAATGGGAATTGCAAAAAAATGAAAAGCAGATGGAGAAAGATGGCAGCAGTTGGGCTGAAGAAAGCTTAGGGAGCTCCCCAGGGGAGGGGTGAGTGGGGAACTTCATCCTTGTTTCCTGTGTGCTGTAAGCACTCTTCATTTCCTGAGAGCTTCAGCTGCATGATACAGCCCCATCTCTGGGGTGCTTTGGGGAAATGAAGGAAGAGATGAGGTCCATCGT
Organism: Arctocebus calabarensis; assembly: GCA_963573935.1. Lineage (NCBI taxonomy): Eukaryota > Metazoa > Chordata > Mammalia > Primates > Lorisidae > Arctocebus > Arctocebus calabarensis. The sequence goes on from CAUYON010021401.1 coordinate 33,613, forward strand.
GGGTTGTAGCAGGATGGAGACAGGCCATAAGTAGAACTCATTGCTAGGAGGTAGAGAATTCTTCCAGACTGGAAATTTAGAGTGGGGTATGAGTTTGAGTAGAAAACCCTTGGCTACTGGGCCAAACCAAGTTGTAAAGAGGAATTTCATACGTGTATCTCAAACACTTAGAATAATGCCTGGTACAAAAGCAGGTGTTTAATGGTTATTGGTAGAAGTATTGATGTTATAATAACAGATGGCAAAGAAGAATAAAATGGCTGGAATTTCAGGCAGGCAATATGCAGACTAATAAGACTAAGCTGTTTGAAGAGGCAGTGAGCGCCCCATCACCACACAGGTGAGGCGCCTGAAAGGCTGGACTAGGTGGCATCCCGCTCATCTGGACTAGACACCTTCCAAACTCATCTATCAGGTGTGTAAAGTAAAAATAGAATCCTAAGCTTCCAATAGTCTGAATGGATTCCCTCTAGGACAGGGGGACCCCTGAAAAGAGTAATTTTGAACATGAACACTCTCATCTCTTCCAGGTCTTTGTTCAGAAATCATTTTTCTGTTTAGTCTTTCCTGAGTCTGCTAGTGAAAGTTGAACCTCTTCCTGGCTAGTCTCAAATCCCCCTTTTTTGATATTTTTCTCTTTATAGCATTTAATTCCATTTACCATTCTGTTATTATCACATTATTATTATTATCATTATTATTATTTTATAGTGTGTCTCTCCCACTCTAGAATGTGAGTTCCGTGGAGTTAGGGGATATTTATCAGTTTTTGTTTTTGTTATTGTTATATTCTAAGCACCTGAACAGTGCCTGGCTTATTGTAGATGCTCAATAAATACTTGATGAAAAAATGAGATTAATCACCTCTCTTTCACTTTAACTTTCTCTAAATATCTGTATATGCACCAATGCCAGGGTGTAGTCCACCCTTCAAAGTACTTTTTCTAGGATGAGTTCATGAACTTAATTGTCAGAGCTTCCTATGACAACAGACCTATGAACTCTGATAATTAAGTTTGTAAATTCATCCTAGAAAAAGTGCTTTGAAAGGTGGGCTAGGTGCTGGTGTTAGTGCACAGCTTCCCAATGGGAGTGCTGCAAAGGTGACCATAGTGATATTCAACAATGAGGTATGCAGCACTTTTTCCAGAAAGAGTTTGCCCACTTAGTCATCTGACCTCGTATATCGTGTGTCTCCATCCATTCACCCTCCTGCCCACCCACCCATTCATTTATCCATCCATCATTCTAGTGAGTCTGCCTGGGTCACACTGTAGCAACGGCTTGTATAGTAGTCAGAAAAATTGACAACTTAAAGTAGATCAATTAATGTCAGATAATTTCTGTGGCTTCTGGGCTCCTTGTTCTTGCTGGGTAGCGCTCTCTGAGGCCGGGAGAGTCCGTGGGGAACATGAAGGCAATTCTTCAGCTATCCAGAGTCCAGGTCTTGCTATGTCTCAGAGACATCATTAGGGAACAAAAACTCGTTCATGCCTAAAAATTTAAAAATGGAAACTGCACATATTAGAGAATTTCTCCTTTTCTTAAAAATTTTTTAATTTTTACATATACATGTGTTAATTAGGTTTCTACTTTTTGCCTTCACAGAAATTAAAAGGCTTAAAATTTAATAACAATAACAATGCTTAAGATAAGGACTAGAAACAAAAACCACGTAAAGAATGAACGAAGATAAATACATTCAGAAAAGAAAACAGACGATTACTGCATCAAAATATTAAGCAATATTAATAATAATAATGCCAAGAAAGTAACATTCACATTGTCAAATAAGAGTATGTCTATTATAAAATGCTTTGACTCTGAGGCTCAGTATGAAGTTATCAGTTAACTTCTTTTTTTTTTCCAAAGTCTCAAAAAATAAACAACTAATATTATATAAATAAAAGTAAAAGGGAGTTTCAAAAAACAGATCATGCCAAATCTTATAGACAATAGAAAAAGAAGAAATATTTCAAAATCATTCTACTTGATCTGGATACACCGGATATTGAGATTGGAGAAAATATATTGTTATAAAGTGAAATTACAAACATATTTCACATTTTGAAATATTTCATATTTCATGTGTTAATTCTACATTTAACTCTTCAATAACCTGCCAAACTATTTTCCACTAGGAAATGGTGGCCCATTTTACATTCCCCAGAGCTGTGAGTGTTCCAGTAGCTCCACGTCCTTACCAACTTTTGTTGTGATCAAAGTTTTTCTTTTTTTTGAGACAGAGCCTCAAGCTGTCACCCTGGATACAGTGCTGTGTCATCTCAGCTCACAGCAACCTCCAATTCCTGGGCTCAAGCGAGTCTCTTGCCTCCGCCTCCCAAGTAGCTGGGACCACAGGCACCCACCACAACGCCCGGCCATTTTTTGATTGCAGCCGTCATTGTTGTTTGGCGGGCCGGGGCTGGATTCGAACCCACCAGCTCAGGTGTACGTGGCTGGTGCCTTAGCCTGTTGAACCACAGGCCCTGAGCCAGCTTATTTGGTTTTAATTTGTATTTTTCTAACGCCTGATGAAATTGAGTATCTTTATATTTTCCCTTTTCCTCTCCCTCTCCTCCCCCCTCCTCTCTCCTCCCCTCTTCTTTTCCGTCCTCTTCCCTTTCCTCTTCTTCCCCCTTCACTCCGTTTCTCTTCTCCCCTCCCCTCCTCTCTTCTCCTCTTTCTTTCTGTTTTTAAGATTAGCACCTCCACGTTGCACAGGCAGGCCTCAAAGCAAGTCTCCCACCTCGGCCTCCCAGAGTGCTGGGATTATAGGTGTGAGCCACTTTTTTTGTTCTTTTAACAGAGTCTGCCAAACAGCATTCATCTTTAATTTAGATGAGAAACAATTAAAATATTTCTCTTATGGATCATGTTTTGGATGTTATAGTTAAGAAATCTTTTCCTGGCTGGGCGTGGTGGCTCATGCCTGTAATCCCAGCACTCCGGGAGGCCGAGGCAGGTGGATTGCTTGAGCTCACAAGTCTGAGACCAGTCTGAGCAAGAGCAAGACCCCATCTCTAAAAAAACTAGTCGTGAGTTGTGGTGGGCACCTGTAGTTCCAGCTACAGGGAGGCTGAGGCAAGAGGGTCACTTGAGCCCAGAAGTTGGAGGTTGCTGTGAGCTATGACACCATGACACCCTAACCAGGGTGGAAAAAACAAAAAAAGAAATCTTTTCCTAGCTCCAAGTTGCAAAAGTTTTCTCTCATTTTTTAACTAGGAATTTTTATAGTTTTGGTTTTACTCTAGGGTCTATGACCCATTTTGCGCTAATTTTTGTTTATAAGGGGTATAGATTGAAAGTGGTTGGTTTTTCATGAACATGGGTATTCAATTTTTCCTGCACTGTTTGTTAAAAGTCAACTCTTTTGGCTTGGCGCCTGTGGCTCAACAGGCTAAGGCATCAGCCACGTACACCTGAGCTGGCGGGTTCGAATCCAGCCCGGGCCCGCCAAACAACAATGACGGCTGCAACCAAAAAAAATATGGCCGGGCGTTGTGGCGGGTGCCTATAGTCCCAGCTACTTGGGAGGCAGAGGCAAGATACTCGCTTGAGCACAGGAATTGGAGGTTGCTGTGAGCCGTGATGCCACGGCACTGTATCCAGGGTGACAGCTTGAGGCTCTGTCTCAAAAAAAAAAAAAAAAAAAGTCAACCCTGTCCCTCCGGAATCACCTTAAACGTCATTAAAAATCAGTGGATCACTTTGTCTATATTTGTGTCAATTGTTTGATTACTAAAGTTTATTACAAGTCTCAAAATCAGGCTTTTGGTCATTTTTCAGAGTTTTTTTGGCCATTCTAGATCCTTAATATTTCTATATTATGAAATACTAAGATTCTATATTAAGAAATAATAAGAAGCTGGGCACCTGAGCTCAAGTGGCTAGGGCACCAGCCATATACACCAGAGCTGTCAGGTTCAAATCCAGCCCAGGCCCGCCAAACAACAATGACAATTGCAACCAAAAAATAGCCAAGCGTGTGGTGAGTGCCTGTTGTCCCAGCTACTTGGAAGGCTGAGGCAAGAGAATCGCTTAAGCCCAAGAGTTAGAGGTTGCTGTGAGCTGTGATGCCAGGGTACTCTACCGAGGGTGACAGCTTGAGATTCTGTCTCAAAAATAAATAAATAAATAATAAGAATAATTTAGAAACATGTTGCTAATTTCTGCCCTAAGAAACGACTCAGATTTTGTTTGGCTTTTTACCTTTTAGTTTTGAAATAATTATAAACTCACGAGAAGTTACATGAACCGTACAGAGGTCTTTCTTGTGCACCCATCACCCTCCTCCATGGTGGAATCATAGATAACCATTGTGTTTTATTAAAACCAGGACATCAGTTGGCCTGATACGATCACCTGGACACAGACCTCACCGGAGCTGACCAGCTCAGGCAGGTACCTGAGGCCCCAAGCCAGCTTATTTGGTTTATTTGTTTGTGTGTTGTTCTGCCATACTTTATCACTTGTGTACAGTCACACGACCACCACTGCCACCATGACATAACTGGGACCACCGTCACAGCAAGAGAACGCCATGTGCTGCCCTTCCAGTCACCCCCTTGTGCCCTAGTAGCCACCTCTGCTGCTCATCATGTCAGAAACGTCACAGAAGTTGAGCTGTACAGGGTGGGGCCTTGCAGATTGGCGTGGTTCACTTTGTTCGATGTCGTCAATGTCCAGGCAAGCTGCCTCATATCTGCTGCCCACTCCTCTTTCTCTCTGGGTGGTATTCCACTGTACAGCTGACAGGACTTTGTTTGACCACCCACCAGAGGACAGTGGTGCTGTCCCGGTAAAGGCTATTACGAATGAAGGTGCTACGTGCACAGATGTGCAGGTGTCTGTGTGAAGGCACAGACATGCAGGTGTCTATGTGAATGCACATTTTCATATCTGGGGTAAAGATCCAGGGTCACAGATGCTGGGTGGTGTGGTAAGTGCATGTTTAACTTTTTATTTTAATTGATAAACCTTATTTTTGTAGTAGTTTTAGGTTCATGGTAACATCTGGCAGGAAGTACAGAGTTCCACATAGGCCGACACCACCCACATGCGCCGCCTCCTCCCTGCCCCCATCAGAGTGCTACGTTGGTTACACTGGTCAGCAGAGGTCTGGAGTTCACGTGAGGGGTCACTCTTGGTGTTGTGTTCTATGGATCTGGATGGGTGTACAATGACATGTGTCCACCATCGCGGTGTCCTGCAGAGTGGCCGAGTAGCCATACTCACCCTCGGTGCTCCCAGAAACCACTGGCCCTTTGGGTGTCCCCATTGTTTTACTTTTCCCAGAATGTCATGGAGTCGGAGGTGCACAGCCTATTGAGATTGGTGCTTTTCACTCAGTAACACACATTTAAGGTTTCCCATGCCTTTTCTCAGCTTGAGCACTCATTTCTTTTTAGCACTGAATAATATCCCCTTGTCCAGATTTGTCACAATGTATTTATCTAGTCACCTGCTGAAGGACATCTTGGCTGCTCCCACATTTTGGCAATTATGAACGAAGCTGCCGCAAATGTCCGTGCGCAGGTTTTTGTGTGGACACAAATTTTCATCTCATTTGGGTAAAGACCAAGCATGTGAGTGTTGGGTCCTGTGGTCAGAAGGTTTCCACAAGGCCAAGTGAGGTGGCTCACGCCTGTCATCCCAGCACTTTGGGGCCCTGAGTCGGGAGGAGGGCTTGAGGCCAGGAGTTCATGACTGGCCTTGGCAAAACAGCAAGACCCTGTCTCTACAAAAACAAATTAGCTGGATGTAGTTGTGTGCACTCTTCTCTCAGCTACTTAGGAGGCTGAGGCAGGAGCATTACATGAGCCCAGAATTTGAGGTTGCAGTGAGTTGTGATGAGGCCACTGCACTCCAGCCTGGGTGACAGAGTGAGACCTGTTCTCAGAAAAAAGTATGTCCACAGTGGCTGTACCATTTCCCATTCCCACCAGCAACGAATAAGAACTCCACAATCAGTGTTGTTAGTGGTGGGATTTTGGCCATTGTCATAGGGGTGATGGTGACGATGGTGACTTCTCACAGATGGCGGCTTCCCACAGGTGGAGACATCTCACGGTTGGAGGCATCTCACAGGTGGAGGCACCTCACGGGTGGAGACATCTCACGGGTGGAGGCATCTCACTGTTGGAGACATCTCACGGGTGGAGGCACCTTACGGGTGGAGGCATCTCACGGGTGGTGGCTTCTCATAGGTAGCAACTTGCCTTTTTCTTTTTCTTTTTTTTTTTTGTAGAGACAGAGTCTCACTTTATCGCCCTTGGTAGAGTGCCGTGGCGTCACACAGCTCACAGCAACCTCCAACAGCTGGGCTTAGGCGATTCTCTTGCCTCAGCCTCCCGAGTAGCTGGGACTACAGGCGCCCACCACAATGCCCGGCTATTTTTTTTGTTGCAGTTTGGCCAAGGCCGGGTTTGAACCTACCACCTTCGGTATATGGGGTTAGCGCTCTACTTGATGAGCCACAGGCACTGCCCCAACTTGCCTTTTTCTGATGACATATGACGTGGAACACCTTTGCAGATGCACCTTTTGCCACCCACATATCTTCTGCAGTGAGCTGTCTGTTCAGGGCTTTCGTCCAGTTTTTAAAATGAATTGTTCATGTTCCTTTTGTTCTTCATATGTTTTAGATAAGAGTCTTTTATCAAGTGTGTCTTTGCAAGTATTTTCTCCCAGATTCTGGCTTGTCTTTTCAGGCTCATGACATTGTCTTTCACAGAGCAGAGATTTTTAATTTTAACAAAATTCATACTACTCATGTCTTCTCTGAGCTTCCCGCACCTGTTTGGTGTCTGACATTAATTTAGAAGAAATTCTTGGTTGTTTTTGCTTTAAATATTTCTTCTGTTTTGTTCTTTCTTTCCTTTCCTTCTGGTATTCCATTACACGGTGCTCTACCCTTGGTAGTTGACCCAGGCTTCTTAGATATTTTGTTCTACTGGGGTTGGCTTCAGCCTTTTTTCTCTTTGTGTTTTAGTTCTGGAGACTCCTCAAGCTCAGAGATTCTTACCACTGCCACATACAATGTACTCATGAGCCTATCCAAAGAATTCCTCACTTCTCTTACATTATGTTAACTGAAGGAAATGATGATGTTCATAAATTTGCAAAGGAGAACTTTATTTCTCATAAAGAGCTTCAGCCTGTGGGTGGCCAGTGTGACAGGCTGGAAAGCAAAGCCTCCAGCCCAAAGCTAGAAACATGTGCTTTGAGAACAGACAACATGAATAAGAATTGATGCTGAGTGGGTTGGCCAAATGTATATATTTAACAAGCTATAGGAAGAGTCATGAATATTTATGAAAGGAGAAACATGTACATTCACAATTTATGCCCCTTTATGTCCAAAAAACAGCAGGCCTCTGATGTCAAAAGATGAAGCAGGGACACAAAACCTTCTCTGCATGCGCTCTGCAGACTGGTCGAACCGCTCTGTGGCAGGTGACCTGTAACCAGGAGATCATACAGTTAGTTGTGGTGCTGAAACCACAAATGGGAGGAGATCTAAGAAGAAAGCCTGGTAGCTGTTACCAGGGAGGGGGTGTAATGAGGTGAGTCTGACCTCCCACCTGTCACCGCTGGGAACTCAGTTTTAAGGTTTTTCTGGTGTTCTCTAGGCTAAGTGGGAGTTTGTTTAGGTGGTTGGGAAGCTTAGGATTTCAATTTAGTTCATAAGTATTTTTGATCTCTAGCATTTCTTTTTTGTTCTTTCTTGGAATTTCCATCTCTCTGCTCACATTACCCATCTATTCTGACATGTTGTCTACTTTTTTTTTGAGACAGAGCCTCAAGCTGTTGCCCTGGGTAGAATACAGCAGCGTCACAGCTCACAGCAACCTCCAACTCCTGGGCCTAAGTGATTCTCTTGCCTCAGCCTCTCAAGTAGCTGGGACTACAGGCACCTGTGACAACGCCCAGCTATTTTTTGGTTATAGTTGTCATTGTTGTTTGGTAGGCCTGGCTGGATTCAAACCTGCCAGCTCTGGTGTATGTGGCTGGTACCTTGGCCGCTTGAGCTACAGGTGCTGAGCCATGTTGTCTACTTTATCCACTAGAATGCTTAGTTTAACCATAGTTTAAAAGATTCCATGCCTGATAATTCCAACATTCCTGTCATACTCGACTCTGGTTTTGATGCTTGCTTTGTCTCTTCAAACTGTGTGTTTTGCTTTGCAGTATACCTTGCCATTCTTTGTTGAAAACTGGATGATGTTCTGATGAAAACTGGATGATGTTCTGGTCAAAGGACCTCCAGTAAATAGGCCTTTAGTTGTGTGGTGGTGAGGTGTGGGAGAGGGGAGCGCCCTACAGTCCTTGAGCAGGCCCAGTCTGTCACCAGCCTGTGTCCCTTTGAACTCAGTGCATCTCAGCTTTTCCTCCACCTTGGGTGGGATAGGATGGCTGGAGGGGGCTAGAGTTGGGGGTTTCACATCCCCTGGGTCACTCGGGCTCTCATGGAGCCACCAGGCTAGGCCTGGCTAACTGGTTTCTCTGAGAGCGGAGGTACATATGCTCTGATGCATTTCAGAGTGGCTCCTCTTACCTCTCTGCCAGAAAAGGGAGGAGATTTTCTCCAACACTCACTGTGAAGATCTGGTGGAGCTCCTGGAGGTAAAACTTGCAAAACGGTGGGGCCCCATGATGGTCTATGGAGTTTTTTTTAACAGTTAGACATTTGCAGTAAGCCCCCAGCAATTTCTCAATTGCAGTTTAGTTTTCTTGCCCCAGCACTAGCTCCTGCAGAGACTTCTGCTCTGGTAAGTCACAGTTCTCCATTCTCTCCATAACTGTCTGGGAGTCTCTCCAATTTTAAGGGCAATCGTTTGACCTGATATCACCTCCGTTCAGCTATTCACTCGTTGTTAGGATTAGACAATTTCTAATCTAAACTCCTTACAGCATGAAGAACTGATTCCCTGAGTGGACACACCATTCCTGTGGGGATCTTGATTGAGACTGTGTTGAGTATATAGATGAATTTGGAAAGAATTGGCATCTTAACAAAACTGAGCCTTCTGACCCATGAACATGGTATACCTTTCCATTTACGTAGGTCTTTGTGAATTTGAGCAATGCTTTATCATTGTTGTTATTGTTTTTAATTTAAAAAATTAACTTTACTTTTTTCCAGTTGAAAAGTAACTCTTGTTCGTTAGAGAGGATTTAGAAAAGACAGAAAAATACAGACACCAAGGGGGAAAACCCATAATCTCTCTATTAAGAAATAACCACAGTTAATATTTTGAGTTTTTTTTTTTTTTTTTTTTGAAGAGACAGAGTCTCACTTTATCGCCTTCCATAGAGTGCCATGGCATCAACACTTCACAGCAACCTCCAACTCCTGGGCTTAGGTGATTCTCTTGCCTCAGCCTCCCAAGTAGCTGGGATTACAGGCGACCGCTATAACGCCTGGCTATTTATTTGTTGCAGTTTGGCTGGGGCTGGGTTTGAACTCACCACTCTCAGTATAGGGGGCCGGCGCCCTATCCACTGAGGCACAGGCGCTGTCTTGAGATTTTTGTTTAGTTTTGTTTTCTGTCCTTTTATTCTATGTATGTTTTGCTGTGATCAGGTCACATGATATACAGTTCCCCGTCACAGCTGTTCTCAAGTGCACAGTTCACAATCTGCTCTTTCGCATTTGAAAATCTGGCACATTTTTTGCCAGATTTATTCTAAGAGTTTCAGATTATGTGTTGCCTTTGTACTTGGTGTTTTAAAAATTTTGATTTCCCGCTTGGCGCCTGTGGCTCAACGGGCTAAGGCGCCAGCCATGTACACCTGAGCTGGTGGCACGGGCCCGCCAAACAACAATGACGGCTTCAACCAAAAAATGGCCGGGCGTTGTGGCGGGTGCCTGCGGTCCCAGCTACTTGGGAGGTGGAGGCAAGAGACTCGCTTGAGCCCAGGAATTGGAGGTTGCTGTGAGCTGTGATGCCACAGCACTCTATCCAGGGTCACAGCTTGAGGCTCTGCCTCAAAAACAAAAAATAAATAAATAAATAAATAAAAATTTTGATTTCCAATCGTTTCTTAAAAGTATATAAAAATACAACTGATGTTTGTTTAATGATCTTATATCCCACAACCTTCCTAAAATCCCTTATTTGTTCTAGTTTCCGCCTTTTAGGAAACTGACACAAGCTCTGTTACTGGTGGAGCAAATGGCTGAGTCTCCCACACCACAATCAGCAGCCAGGTTGTAGGACAAGCAGCATTTTGGACAGATGCTGCCAAACTGCATCCGCAAAGGGCCACTGAGGTGTCCCCAAAAGGTGCATTCTCAACCCTCGGCCACCCTGGGTTCTAAGCAGAGTGACCAGTGGGTCCCTGGCAGGAGCCCTGCAGACAACTCATCTGAGCATGAGCAAATCAGCAAAGCGCCAGTGTGAGTTCCCAGCATAGTCTGTAAAGGTTACTTTTTGGATCTATTGTCCAAATACAGGCACATGGGATTGTCTGATTGGTGTCTGATCGGTGGACTTGGCAGCTCCCCACCAGGGCAGGTGTGTCCCTGCCCCTTCAGATACCAGCACCCGCATTCTGCCCAGCCACTATCACTTCCACCGCTGGGTGCCCCTTTTCACTATTAGATTGACGATGTGAACTTGCTTTTTTCCCTTGTTCTAGCCATTGTGTCAGCACTTCCACGTGGGTCAGCCTTATTGTTTAAGCACAGCTGGGGCTCAGCACCAACTCTCTCAGGGTGGGCTTCCCTGTTCCTGGGGCCAAGCAGCCCCTAGGGCACGGAGAGCAGGGAACCTCTCCATATAGCATCCCATGACCAGGGCCATCCTGCCAGCGGAGCACTGGGGGCAAGGAGGTCCAGCCCGGTCTGACCTTCCATGGTGTCCAGTTTGGCCTAGCACTCCATCCCCTCCCCACCTCTTCCCCCTCCCCCCTTCTCCTTTTTTGAACATGTTAAGGCCTTCCAAAGCTTTTCCATCTTATTCAGAGGAAGAGCTCAGCCCCTGGAGGGGTCCTCCACAATGTGGCCCACCTCACCCCCACTCTCCCGGGCATGGCCCAAGGGCATTTCCTCTTGCCACCTCCTTTCACCTTCAAGCCTCCTCTTATCCTCAGACACCCCCACCCCACCATACAAGTCTATGAGGTCAAGTTGGTCAAGTTTCCTTTGTGGGTCTCCCCTCTCCAGTCAAAGGCCCAGGAGGACCAGGGCCTGGCAGGTCTCCAGGTGCTCAGCAGGGCCCAGTGTGGCAGGCACACCCATAGATTCTTCTTGCAGGAATGGAAGAGCTGAGCACTTTTAATAAAAGTTTATTGTTATGCTGTTTTGCTTGTGCCCTGAGGGTGCACACAGTGGAGTCCTCACCTGCTCCACCCCAGTGTGCTGTGGCATTTCAGCACCAAGTGCTATTTGCTTTTGTAAACAAGCAATTGTGGGGGCTCTAATGCTGGGTGCTCACACGTCTGAGGAGAGCATGGCACCTGTGGGAAGGCCAAAGCCACCTTGTTGTTCCTTCCTGAGGCAAAGTGGCTGCACCAACCAAAGTTGGCAGGTATGACACTAGTGGTGGCACAGCCAGGAAGCAGGGGGTCCCACTGTGTCACACTGGGCTCCATGAGGGCAGGGCAGGCACAGCTGGCCCTGGCTGGGACAGAGGAGTGTTGGCTGCTGTGTTCCAGGGGCTGGGGCTGTGCTGAGGCAGCAGCTCCTGGGGACCGGGTGCTGGAGGGAGACAGATGCTCATTACAATGGTGTTCACTGGGCTGGGCCAGCAGGTGGTACAGACCTTATTCTGACAGAAAATGACTGGCCTGTAACAGACCCTCACTGCAGGCTCACACACGTAATGAGCATTTGCTGCAGCTCAGCAGGGGCTGCTGCAGACCTAGCCTGGCCCATCTTCACTGAGCTTGCTAGAGGGCCTGTGTACCCTGCAGGTCAGCTCAGGGCTGACTAGTTTAGGATGGTCTCACTCTCACATCTGGAAGGTGGTTGACTGTCCAGTCTGGGTTTGTTCCCATGTGGCAAGGTAGGGGGGGCAGAGGAAGAGAGGGAGGGGGAAGGGCAGAGGGAGGGAGAGGGGAGAGAGGAAGGGGGGGGATAGAGAGGGAGAGAGGGGGAGAGAGGAGGGGGAGGAGATGGAGGGAGGGGTGAGAGAGGAAGAGAGGGGGTAGGGAGGGAGAGAGAGGAGGGGGGAGGAGATGGAGGGAGGGGGGAGAGAGGAAGAGAGGGGGGAGGGTGGAGAGAGAGGGAGAGGTTGAGGGCATGGCTCCGAGGAGGGTGAAGAATTGTGGCTATGCCTGCCAGCCTTCAGCACAGGAGGAGTGGTGACCATGAGGACCATGGATATAGCCTCACCAGGTCATGAACGTCAAAGTTGCCATGGAGTGGGAGTGAGAACATCGGTTGGGTTAGAAAGAATCTGATGAACTTTATCTCCTCATCTCCCTCCAGACTCCCTGGGGAACAAAGGACCCACCACCACCACCACCACTGTGTAGACCAGCCTTCCTTTGCTTGGCACACACAGGGTACAGAATTTGACCTTGACAAAGGGAGGTCTGGCCTCTGCCTCAGCTCCTGGGAGGTGAGCTGTAGTTCCTTGGAATGTCCTTCCTGATAAGAGGGTCTATTTCTCTGGAAGCCGTGTCCCCCAGACAGTCCACACTAACAATATGATTTATGGTGGGAGCCTTGTGTCACTTGACCTCCAGAGGGGCTGGAGACTGAGGTCAGCTGCATGAAGCCCCAGTGAACACTTTGGAGACCAAGGCTCAGGTGAGCTCCCCCGCTTGGCTGGATGACATGTGGATTGTCACACACCAATCACCTCCCAAAGGCCCTACCCACTAAGACCATCGCCTTGGGGTGAGGATTTCAACATATGAATTTTGGGGGAATCAAAGCTTCTGACCATAGCAGCAGGGGCGGTCATCCAGGAAGATAGAACAAGTCAAGTTCATCCGTCATTGTTTCCTTATCAGAGATTCTGAACTTGAGCTGGTTGCTCTACCGCAAGGAGGAGTCACTGGCTTGCGTGGCTGGACAACTGAAGCCTGAACTCAGTGGCTTGTGCTGAGGTCAGGATGCCAGCACGGTGGGGCATGAGCAAGAAGGAACTGGAGGGCGCAGGGAGTGGGGTGCTGGGATGCCCTTCTGAGCGCCCATGTCCACGCCTGACACATGCTCCCCCTTTGGGGGGGCTTAATCCCTTTCCCCTTGACTGGGGACCTGCTCCAGAGACCAGCCTTAGGCAGCAGCTACATCATGGCATCTCTTCGTGGGTTTAACAAATGCTTCACAATCCTCACTGGGTGCCAGGCCTTGCTCCAGAGACCTTCTCTACCCCCAGCACCAGGCAAGGCCTGCACTGCTGTTATTATTAATGTTCTCGCTTTGCAAGGAAGAGACCAAGCTTCGACAGGCTGCCGAGAGCACACAGCTGGCAGGGCGTTCTGCCCTCCTCTCTGTCCCTGCCCGTAGCCACAGCCTCTACAAGAGGGGAGGCCGGAGGCTGCTGGTCTTCCCTCAGTGTGGACTTCACACCTGAACGTCCTGAGATGACAGGGCAGTCACGGGACGCTGTACACACCTGTCTCCCTAGAGTACACAGCATTCTCAGGGGCCTGAGGTCTCTGCTGTCCTTCATGCCCCCCACCCTCCAAGGGTAGCCCCTCATGGCTCATCCCAGGCTCATCTGGGTCTGGCAGGCCTGGTCCCTGTGGGTTCAATATTTTCTCATCACGTCCAGTACCATCCTCTTCCTGGCTTCCCAGGTGGACTATGCTTTTTTTTTTTTTTTTTTTGTCGAGACAGAGTCTCACTTTATCACCCTGGGTAGAGTGCCATGGCGTCACACAGCTCACAGCAACCTCCAACTCCTGGGCTTAGGCAATTCTCTTGCCTCAGCTTCCCGAGTAGCTGGGGCTAAAGGCACACACCACAACACCTGGCTATTTATTTGTTGCATTTTGGCTGGGGCTGTGTTTGAATGGGCCACCCTCAGGTGTATGGGGCTGGCGCCCTACCCACTGAGCCACAGGCACCGCCCTGGGGTATGCTTTTTATTGTCACTTAGAAAGTTTAGCACTTCTTGGCTGGCACCTGTGGCTCAAGCGCCTAAGGCGCCAGCCATGTACACCTGAGCTGCTGGGTTCGAATCCAGCCCGGACCCGCCGAACAACAATGACGGCCACAACCAAAAAATGGCTGGGCGTTGTGGTGGGCGCCTGTAGTCCCAGCTACTTGGGAGGTGGAGGCAGGAGACTCACTTGAGCCCAGGAATTGAAGGTTGCTGTGAGCTGTGAAGGCACAGTACTCTATCCAGGGTGACAGCTTGAGGCTCTGTCTCAAAAAAAAAAAAAAAAGTTTAGCACCTCTGTGTGTTGGCGCTACAAGTAGAGCTCCAGCCATCAGTCCAGTCGTCCTGAGCAGGAGAAAATGGCTTGCCCTTGTCCTATAGATCCACTGATCTTTCTGACCACCAGAGCTGGCCACCCAGGGACATGCCCACAGCAATGGGCATTTCAGGCTATAGCTGCAGGAGGCCCCTGCACAGCTGCTTCTAAGGGATGGCTGAGTCCCATGCATGTGCCTTGTCACACAACGTGTTTTGACAGTGTTGGTATGACCTCCTGGGGGGGAGGTCGCCTAGCCAGACACAGATTCCAGTGCCCAGGTGCATGAGACCCTTGGTAAGAATGAAAGTGTGTGACCTCGGCGGCGCCTGTGGTTCAGTGGGTAGGGCGCCGGCCCCGTATACCAAGGGTGGCAGGTTTGAACATGGCCCCAACTGAATTGCAACAAAAATATAGATGGGCATTGTGGTGGGCACTTGTAGTCCCAGCTACTTGGGAGGCTGACACAAGAGAATCGCCTAAGCCCAGGAGTTGGAGGTTGTTGTGAGCAGTGTGACGCCACGGCACTCTACCAAGATAAAGTGAGACTGTCTCTACAAAAAAAGAAGAAAGAAAGTGAGTGATGGCTCTTGTGGCGCATCGAGTAGGGCGCTGGCCCCGTATTCCGAAGGTGGGGAGTTCAAACCCGGCCTCAGCGAACTGCAAAAAAAAAAGAAAAAGAAAGTGTGTGACTTCACTTGGACCTGAGCTGGTGGAACAGGTTGCTGCATCGTGTCTGTATATATAGCATCTTTTGCTATGAGAAATTTTTCATTCGTACATGGCTAAATCTGTCACTTCTTCCATTATGGAGGCTACAAATATGTTTAAATTCCAAGTTAGTGGTGATGCTTCCTGTTGCACAGATGCCCAATGTGCCGGGGGGATGTTGTTAAGAGCTGCTTTCCAGTGCGCTGTGAGTCTGCTGGTCGGAAGTCTGACACTTTGATGTAGTCACGGCTGTCTTTCTCTGGTTCCTGGGCTTTGGGAGGACCACAGATAATGGGACTTTTTTCCACCCACCTCACCTCCCGTTAAGTGTGGAACGAGTGCAACCCAGCCAGACTGGTGGGTCTGGAGACCTGGTCCAGCCCTGACTGGCACTGGGTGTAGGGTGTGTTTTGGGTGAGAGCCCCCACAGGCTCCCTGGGATGTACTGTCTCTCCAATCAACACCCCTCAGAGTCTCATCTCCAGCTGTCATGTCTGGGACACCCACTTTGCTGTCACTGCTCTTGGCTAAGGTCGGGTGATCCTGAAGCCAAGCATGGGGCATATTCTAGTTTCCTTGACTTCTTGATTGTGGCAGGAATGGCAGCGACCTTGGGAGGTGCATCAGTGGTCTTTTTGCTGTGTAACAAATCACCCAAAGCACAGTGACCATGCATTTGGCTCACGATGATTCCATGGTTGACAATTTGGACTGGATGCAGCTGGGTGGTTCTTCTGCTGGTCCTGGCTGTGGTCATGCACGCGTTGCTGGCTGGTCTGCGGGGGCCTGGCTGGGCCGTGGCACCTCTTCTCCTCCCCAGTCTGGAGACTGCACAGGCTCATCCTTATGGCACCAGCCCCTCAAGAGCGTCGGAGGAAATGTTACACAGCTTCACTTTGAACATAACCTTTGGCTAAGGTGAGGCCCAGGCCAGTTCCCAAGCAGAGGGTAATGAAATTGACTGGCCCTTTTGCCAGAGCTGCTGTGCAGGGCCGTGACTGTCCCTGGTCTGCCACAGAAGGAAGGATGACCCGCCAGTGTAGTAGTGAGAACCCTCTCGAGCTCAGCCAAAACGTTCTCCTGGTCTCACAGTGTTCCCAACTTCCTCCCCTCTGCCTTTACTCAATCCCTTTCTACCCAGAATGGCTATGATAGTGTTTTTACCCACAATTGAGTCTGAGTGTTTATCTGTTTATTTTTTTGTGAAGACAGAGTTTCACTTTATTGCCTGCCGTGAGTGCCCTGGTGTCACAGTTCATAGCAACCTCCAACCTTGCCTCTGCCTCCCAAGTAGCTGGGACTACAGGTGCCTGCCACAACGCCCGGTTAGTTTTTTGCTGCAGTTGGGCTGGGGCTGGGTTTGAACCTGCCACTCTTGGTATATAGGGCCGGCACCTCACCCACTGAGCCACAGGTCTGCCCAAGTCCTGAGTGTTTAGTACAGAAATGATCGCAGACAACAGACCTTCAGGGAGGGATTCTGGAGTGGGTTCTGTGACCCGGTGGGGCTTGGAAGTGTGAGGATAATGGGATATTTGGAGGGAGGGGACACACAGTGGGGCTGCTTTGGGCGGGGTGGCTGCTTCATGCCCCACCCTCGCCCAAATGAAGCAGATCTGGGGACAGTTTGATTCAGAGACATGCAGAGCATGAGGACCCCGGAGCGCTGGCTGTCTGAACTATGCAGGCAAGGAAATAAAAGGATACAACGGGGATTTAAAACTCTGAGCCCAAGCATGGTCAGAGAACCAGAGTGTCCCCATAATCACTTAGAGAACTTCTATCTCTCACAGCTGCTGAGTGGTGGTGCCTACAATTCAGACCCAAGGTGTTACTGGGAGCTCTGCCAAGCGACGACAGGGACCGAATGTGCGTCCTCCTCAGGTTGCTCCAGTCGAGGACACTGGTGGGGAAAGGGTCAGACCCCAGAATTGGGAGGGACGGCAATAATTTGCAGTGCCTGTTCCCCATTCCATGTGTCTGGTCCTGCCTTGTGTGAAGACCTGGCTGTGACCTCACCTGATGTGGTTACTTTGCAAGCAGCTGCCAGTTCTCACCAGCTCCCCCTCTTCCAAACCTGCAATTAGAATCAGTTCCCGGCATGTCCTGGGGGGGATAAGTACAAACCTAATTTGGGAAAAGAAGGCTTACACATCAAAAGCTTAGCAAGATTTGTCATTTATATAGTTAGAAGACGGGGGTGTGTGCGCGGGTGACTTCTGCAGGCACTGGACCAGGTAGACGGGGCTGAGCCTGCTGAGCCGTGTGCCTTTCCAAGAGTTTCTGGATTCAATATTTTTAGCTCAGAAGCTGGAAATGTTTCTAACTTTTTTCTTTGTTTGGCAACTGAAACCTGAACTCAGTGATTCCCCTCCACAAGCTGAGGGTGAGACAGGGATGGTTTCCCCTCCGGAAGCTGAGACTGAGAGGGATGGTTTCCCCTCCACAAGGCTGATCTGAGATGGGACGGCTCTAGTAATGCAGTGCAAGGGCTGCAGCAAGCAGAGAGGCCCACTGCTCTCCTGACTCTGCACAAGGAGCCCTGAGGAAGGTGGGTGTGAATATGGGAACTGCTGGCATTGAAATGGGCTCCCTGACTTCCTGTGAATGATGGGCAAAGTCTTTCTAAAGAATCAGATTGTATTGATAAAAGCAAAAATGTGGGGCACCTAGCTCAGTGGGTAGGCCGCTGGCCACATGAGCCAGGGCCTGCTAAACAATGACAACAAGAACACAAAAATATCCAGGCATTGTGGCGGGTGACTATAGTCCCAGCTGCTTGGGAGGCTAAGGCAAGAGAATCGCTTAAGTCCAAGAGTTAGGTTGCCGTGAGTTGCAGTACTCTACTGAGGGTGACATAGTGAGACTCTGTCTCAAAAATAAATGCAAAAATAAATGGATTTGAAAATCAAATGATGCCCTGAGACAACAGTCTAACCCCAGTGAGAACAGTCCACACCACAAAGTCCCAAAGCTGCAGAAACTGGGGTGGATGTGGAGAGAGGGGAACACTTTTACACTGCTGGTGGCACTGCAAACTAATACAGCTTCTTCGTAAAGAAGTATGGAGAATCCTCACAGAACTCAAATTAGACCCCCATTTGATCCCACAGTCCTGTCACAAAGCATCTACCCAGAAGAAAACAATCATTTTATCATAGGGACATTAGAACTAGATTGATTATCACAGCTCAATTTACAAACGCCAAGATGTGGAAACAATCTAAATGCCCATCAACCTGTGAATGGATTAACAAACTTTGGTATACCACGGAATACTATTCAGCCACAAAAAGAATGAGATTTTGCATCTTTTGGATTAACCTGGATGGAGTTGAAGTACATTCTTTTTTTTTTTGTTTGTAGAGACAGAGTCTCACTTTATCGCCCCGGGTAGAGTGCCGTGGCGTCACACTGCTCACAGCAACCTCCAGCTCTTGGGCTTAAGCGATTCTCTTGCCTCAGCCTCCCGAGTAGCTGGGACTATAGGCGCCCGCTATAGCGCCC
>CAUYON010021403.1:0-40511 GCA_963573935.1 Arctocebus calabarensis
TGTGGGGTTTTTGCATAAAATATTGCTGTTTTCATTAGAGTATTAGAATGCAGAATTTTTTACATGGGGAATAATGTGAAATACTGTTTATAAAAACTGAACTCATAGTTCTTTATACCTAATGTCAGAAGAGGAATGTCAATTATATTCATGAAATATATTTGGCTGTTTCTGTATAAATTGAAAAAAAATACACACCTCTTGTCTTTTTCCTTAAAAGTGCAACTCAGGTTTTCTTAAAAAAAAAAATATATATATGTATATCTAAAAAAAATGTGATTTAATTCTTAGAAAATCTAATTACAGTACAACCTCCACAATTGGCCATCTCCCTACAATGACTGTCTCTTTCAGCTGACCTAATTTTCATAGACCAGACATGCACCACATGTACATATAAGTATAGTAAGCCAAAGTACCAAAGTAGTGCTTTGGTTGGTCAACTTAGAGAAGTTCTATTGTATTTATGTTCTTTTACTATCTCTTAGTCACTTTTTATACCAGTGACTAAGGCTTAGTCAAGTAAAGTAACTAAAGTTAAGGTAGCAAAGTTCTGTTTAGATATGTTGAATCTGAGGTACTAGTAGGGCATCTGAATTGAAATAGGTGGTAGATAAGGATCTGAAAGAGAACCCTGGCCTTCAGGTAGAAATTAAAGTATTCAAATATAATGTTTGAATAAGTAGGAGGATTTGGGATTGCCTTCTAGACCATAGAATAAGAAGACAAAGAGTAGGACTGAAGAGATAAGCAGGGGGTGAGAATTCTAGGGTTTAAGTATGTGAATTAAGGGGAGCAGCCAGAGGAGTGATAGGTGAGCAAAGGTGTTGAACAACAGAAACCAAGTAAACAGGATTTAAAAACAAATAAAAAATGACCAAGATAGATGACCATCAAGATTAGCAATAAAAAGTCACTAGTAATCTTGCTGAGAGAAGTTTGAGTAAAATTGTGAAGTTAAAAAATCAAATAGCTGCTTCAGAAACAATTAATTTAAGGTAACATTGGTTAGAAGGATATTGTGTGTGATTCAGCCAAGTTATTATGTTAGAAGAGCCTCATAAATATTCCATGTGAAAAAAATAAAAAGCTCTGGGAGTTGATACAGTGTAGAGGACAAAGCTTTTACTCATAAAAGGAAAAACTTTTACTCATAAAGGAAAAAGAAACAAAATGCCATTTCATTGCTTTTGGTTGTGATTCAAGGAGTTCTAGGAAATGGCTACTATGTGTTTTTATAAATCTCTCACGTACACCTGTCACAGGAACCCTGGCCACATGCTGTCTACTCTGAGCACCAGCAGCTTCAGCATCACCTAGGTATTTCTTAGAAATGCGACTCTCTATGATTCACGCCAGCAATCCTACTACTGGGGATTTATATAAAGGAACAAAGGAAATATATAAAAACGACACCTGCACCTGTAGGTTTATCATAGCGCAATTCACAAACCTACCTAAGTACCCACCAACCAGAGACTAGACAAAGAAAATGTGGTCTTTATACCATGCAATACTACTCAGACATTAAAAAGAACGAAATAATGTCTTTTGCAGCAAGTTGTATGGACCTAATGGCCATTATTCTAAGTGAAGTGACTGAGGAACAGAGAATCAAGTACTGTATGTTTTCACTTATCGGTGGGAGATGAGCAGTGAGTATATGTGGTCATACAGAGTGACTTAATGGGACACTGAAGACTCAGAAGGGAAAAGAGGGCGAGTGAAAAATTATCTGTTGGGTACGATGTATACTGTTTGGGTGATGGTTGTATTAAAACACTAGACTTCTTCACTGTACAATTTAGCCATGTAACAAAAAACCACTCATGTCCCTTGAATTCTATTTAAATTAAGAGAGAAAAAGAGAGAGAGAAGAAATTCAAGTCCTACCCTAGAACTTTTGAACTAATGTTTACATTTTTATAAGCTCAAGATCCCCAGGCAAACTTTTGTATACGCTCAAGAAAGTTAGAGAAATACTTCTATACTACAGTGTATTTAAAAATAAAAAATTAAATATTTGGTAATTATTTATTCCATTACTTATTGAATTTATTTATAGTTTAACTTCTTCCAATAACTGTGTAGAGTAGCTTTTAAAGATGTACTTATATATGGTCTAGAAAGGTTAAAAAGTAAAAATTAAAAAAAAATACCCAGAGAAAATTAGAGCAGTAGGAATATGCAATAACCATCATGTATTAAAGGTTTTTGCCTATCTTACGAACTTCATCTAACTTTTACTTCACAACAACTTTAGAAGGCAGCTAATATTATTTCAATTTTTCATGGGAGGAAAATGCAAGACAATTGAGATGAGTTGTCCAAGATCACACAATGTCAGAAGCTGGGTTTGAACCTAAGACCTGGTTAGCACTAAAGTAGACCAGTGCTCTTAATCACAAACTTAAACAGTTAAGGCTAAAAAATGAAATGACTGTTACATATTTAAATACTATATTTCCTAAGGATTTACCCTACATTTGGCTCTAAACTTTCTAGAAGCTGATGTGGAGAGAATATATGTGACTGTAACATTCAGAGGGTCTATATTTAACTCTCTGCCACATAATTTCATTTATGTGATTGAAGAGAGATGCCGCTTTTTTATTTTAGAGATGCTATCAACATCCAAAGAACAGTATGAATTAAGTAAAACTTCAACAAATTGAAATGTGTAGCATAGATTTAAGGTCCTATCTTTTAACTAATATGTATATGGACCATATTCAAAACGTTTTTAATATTGTGGTATAATATTCTACATGTATAAACTGTAAATGGGTGACTGAAAAGTTATTATCCTGCTCTAGAAAATGTGGGGGGCAGGTGGACAAGTGGTAGCAGAGAAGCAGAGTGGGGTCAGGTATCAATGCCTCTCATTCATGGCTATTTATCAGTTGCCATTATTGTGAGACTGTCTAGTACCATAGTCTTTTTGGAGGCTTTTAACGATCTTTGAGATATGGAAAATAAGAGATATGACTAACCAAAAAAAATAGAAGCAATTGAAATTAGTGTTTGATAATGGCTACGTAACAAAGTATTATGTCAACTTCATAAATAATAATATTTAACCACATTTAATATTTCAAAAAGCCACTGTATTTGAAAGCCATCTATAGATTACATTGTCTCACTTGGCAAAAATCATTCCATACACGTAGTGATACTCCAGAAATGAATCACTTGAAGAGAAATAATTCTCAAAAGCAAAATTACAAACAATTCTAGCCACACAGATGTGTGTTTGGATGGAGAAGTTTATATCTCCTGGAGAAAAAAATTAGAAGTCCTTCCCCTTAGCATAAGTACCAGAGTAGATGAGGCGACTTGACTTATAGAGCTCCTCATTTCTCCCTTGTTTGTACTTTGGGCCCTACTCTAGGCTACAGCAGAACGGGAAATATCAAAGGTCCCTTCAACCCCACCATACCCCACAGATGGTGTAAAATCCCTTCCCACACAGTTCCCACAATGCTGGGAAGTGTGCAGATGGGTACCAAGGCCCTGCATGGTAAAGATGAGATGATTTTCTTGGTTTAGCTGGCAAAGGCTGGGTTATTAATGCCTGGTTCCATACCAGGAAAGCAAAACCCAGAATAATCAAACAATTGCCCAGGAAGCCATTTGGATTGAACTTAGCCTCTCCTGCAAGAACGGAAGAACTGAACTTGCCAGCTTTGATTTGCACGCCTTTCAGCCACTATTTCCAGCCAATTCAGTTCATACAACTCCAGCTTTCATTTCGGGCTGAGCTCATTGAGTAAAAAAATAAAGAAGAACTAATAAAAAAAAGAAGACGAAGAAAAAACAAGAAAAGAAATCAAGGAAAGGCTTAATTGATTATGCAGAGTGTTGCTTTGGGAAAGAGGAAAATCTTGTTAGAAGTCTGGCAAACTTACTTCATTAAGGACCTACTGACATCTTCAGAAACCACACTTTATTACATCAGGCTAGTTTAAAACACCAAGTGGCCTTGTAATTTGGTCAGGCTACCTTCATCCCATCCATTTTGTGGCCACATTCTTTGCATTCCTCACCAGACTTTTAACAATGGTGAAAAGTTTATTGTTAAAAATTATGCTGAAAGAAAGGTAATTTATTAGAAATTGAAAACATGGAAATCAGGGATGGCGATCCCAACCCCTCACTCTGTCCTCTAAAAGTCGACTTTCTTTTTCTGCTAAGATGATCAATCAGACCTCATTTCCCCCTGCTCCTCTCTCAGACATACAGTCCCACCCAATCTCCTTTCACCTGGTGATCCACTGGACATGGAAGAACATGAATGTGAGCATCAGATTTCACAGTGGCATGTGACAATGCATGAAGTTCTGCACAGAGAAGCAGGGTGTTTAATTTCTTTCTCTTTCCTTTATTTGGGAGCAAATGTCCCCAACTCACTGATGTCCCTCCTTTCTAGAATTAATTAGCCTAAGAACTAAAACTACCACTGAAATTTATCAGAGAAACTAAGAGATCAAAACTGGTAGGTCATACCAAATAAATCCTATTTAGTTCTGTGACAAAATATCAAATAATGGTGATTTTACTGCCACAGATTATCTTGGGTTCAGAAAATTATTTGACATATATCCTGAAATATATTGCTGCAAGTCGATTAACAGACGATTAATCATTTCTATGAAAGATTTTATTAATATTTGGAATAAAACCTCAAAAGGATTCCAATTCAATGTACAGGCAAGCTACTTAAAATTGGGATAAATGTGAAATTACATTGGTGATAGAATCAAAATTAATTCTATTCTCATAGACTACAATATTGACTTGACATACTGAGCATTTTATAATGGTAACTGTAAAAATCTTACATTTGAATGAATTTAAATCAATAACCCAAATAAGTAATAGGAGATAACTAATTTCATAGTATTTTGCAGGACACTGTGAATGGTCTACTTGACCATAAGCTTAACATATACAAATGGGAAAGACAGGTTAAACAAAGGTAATAGAAATATTAGAGCGTTCCATCTTTGAGAAGCTCAAATTATTAGAAAATTCTTCTTTATATTGAGCTGGAATTTATTCACTGTTAAGTTCCATTTAATCTTTCTCAGAGAGAAATGAGGTTGAATTCCTGGCAAGTCATACATAGACAATAGGATACAGAATTAACTCTGATTATAATGTGTCTGACGTGATTATGACAGCAGGGAATAACACTCAAATAGATTAGAGACTATGTTACTTTGCAGTTGCAAATTTTAACTGAATTTAAAGTAGTTGCTAACCAGATCATATTATTTCCTTAACACCACACAATAATACATCTTTTTTATTGGAGTATAAATCCAGCAACTTCAGCTATCTTAAAAATTGTATCCTTATATAATCTTTCTACCCCTACGTTCAGGAAAGCGCCTAGTCCCTGGGGAAATAGTGAATGAATGAATAAAATTAAAAAGACTGACCAGCCAAAACCAATCAAACAATATCATACAGTTGAGATCCTTAAAATATTAGCCATTATCTTTTGATTTTTTGTGTAATTCTTCAGCCTTGGCTATTAGGTTTTCAAGTCTGCAGGAAATTAGATGTAAGAAAAATAAGTGTTATAACCAAGTGATTTTTATCAGCATGAAAATAAAGGAAAACATGGGGAAATCATTTTTAATCCATATGCACATAGTTTAGAGTCATTCAGGGTAGAGTCAAACAATTCTCAATAACTCAGTTTACCCTTAAGAGAGCACCCATAGACTTCACAGTTTTGATGTGCACCAAGATAACTAAGATTGTTGAGTCATGTTATGTGATCACCATATAGGAAAATATGCAGAAAACCTTTCACAAGGCCACAACTACAAAGTTTATTAGCTGAAAAAATTAGGACATATAGGCATAAACTCAAGCTCTCTAAAAATCCCCATTATGAAGAGTTACTTGTTCCCTCTGGCACACTAACAGTCTGCCTGTTTCATTACACTTCTAGAAAACCTCCCTAGCAACTCACATCACCAGCTTCCAGAAAGGGATCTTGTCTTACAAGCGAATTCTATTTTCACCTCAATTGTCATAACATCTTGGAGGGGCAGAATGAGAATATCCTACCCAATTTATGACTATGAAAACCAAATTAACACACAAAAAGTAAATCCAGAGAAAAGTGAGCCAGTCTATTCTTCAAGGGCAGAGCATTTATTTTGTCACATAACTGTTTAAAATGAAAAAAAAAATTATGATGTGAATTCATACTAAATAATGGGTACCAGGCTGGGTGATGCAAATGTAGAGATAAACAACTCTCTTGGAAAAACAAGACACATAATATTTGGAAGAAGAGTTTCAGAATGACTTAGACGGTACCATATATATGGTGCTAAACTTTCTTCTTTTATGCACACTTCCACACTTAGTTGGACTAATTAAGCCTTAACAACTTTTCAACTCCAAAATCATATGATTCTATTTTGTTCAATTCCCCCAAAATCACTGTGAGATAAACATGACAGGAATTGTTAACTTGCAGGTAATAGACTATGAAATTGAAGATTTAATAGACTGCATAGCTTACTCCAAACCACATAGCTAGTTAATTGTGATGCTAGATAAGAAGATAACTGGATTTAAGTTCTGAGTCCTAATTAATTATCCTATTTATTATATAATGCCTCTCATTTATGTTTCATGATAAGAAATCATCAGCTATCCCATTCCATGGGTTGAAATCTCGTTTTGGTGGTAAGTTTGCAAAGTAGCACAGTGAATGAGTAAGACTTGTTCCCCAAATGATGTAATGTTTGGTGCCAATAAATTTGTTTCTGCAGCCCCTCTTGGCATTTCACATGAACAATTTATAAGCCAATTAACTGTTACCTCCACTTATTAGCACTTCTTGCAAATAACTGCTGTTTCCAGAAGACTCGTAAAAAGTAACGTAAGTGGCTCAAAACTGCTTGCCTTATATATTTAAAGCTTACCACCTATGGTTGGTATGATACAGAGTTCCTTTATGCTAAGGGTTACTCAGGATGTGATCAAGTACAAACAAGAAACTGTATACATTTTCCTGAGAAGTGTAGAAAGGAGAATGACCTTACGTTGGTCCTTAAACTCCTGATCCATCAAGCAGAATTTATTTAGTTATGTGTAATGTACAAAACCTTATGGACACATAAAATAAATATAATACATGACGCGCCTCTGTAAAGAACTAAAACTAAAACTTTAAGGTTTTCATGAACATTTAAATGATATTGCCTATGCTGAATCTTACAGTGTTCTATTGAACTGGAGTCTTACAAATACATGATGATCTCTGCCGCAGTTTAAACTTTCACCAGTTATTCGATGACAATAAAAGGTCTGATATTCTGTGTGAGAGAGAAAAGAAAAGATTCTTACATTGTACAGAATCTCAAACTATTAGTAAGTGCAGTTCATTCTGAAGCCAGGTTCATCTATTAGGTGACTTATTTTCCTTAATAAAGATTTTTCTCCAGCTATAAAAACCACGTATGATAATTACTATCTCCTGTTGATTTGTTCCTAGAAGACTAACCAGAAGAGTGCTTGGACTAAGCAAAGCTAGTCTTACTAAACTGTCCTTGACAACATCACAGGGTGTCTCCGAAGGAGTGGGTTAAGGAGAATACAGGGCTTTGGGGTCAGGTCACAAGTGAAATGAGGTGACTATTTTATAGTAGGGTATCGATTGGGACTCAGCAAAGTTCATATTAGTTTAATGAGGTAAAAATCTTGATAAGCCGACTGCTGTTTCATAAGCAAGCTGTTTACCCTGGTAAGCAATCAATTGTTCTAATAGGAGAACAATTTGCCTAGATGAGTTCATTGCTTGGATACATTGGATACATTTATGTTCGGGAATTTTATGACACAATAAAGTTATGTTCTGGTGTCACCATCTTATCTTCCTAGCCAAATATTTCCTAGAATAATGAGAGTAACTTGGGAGCTCCACATGGATTTAATCTCAGTTTTGCCCCTCAGGTCCCAGGGGAGGGCCTGTTTGTTTCAAAGGGAACAAGCAGTCTTGTGAATTGTGGGAAGAAAAGAACTTTGTCTTGCAGGTGTCAAGGAGGCAGAATTCCAAGATGCCCCCAAGAACACACCCTTTCTACTAGTCATGGTGACATGATGACATGAACCATGCCTAGACCACCCAGGTCTCTTACATATTCGGTGCGATTATTTGTGATTATTGTTTGTGCTTTAAAGGATGTCTGAGTACATTCTATGGTTCCTCAATGCAACTAGCACACCCACTAATTATCATATGTATTTATGTAATTTTCTTTAAAGATACATGTATTTTTTAAGTTAATGTTGGGTCTTAAAAATCAAAGAATAATATTTACACAGATATGGAAAGATACATTCATTGGGGAGTAAAAACTTTCATTTGGAGTTTAGAAAGTTTGGTTATATCATTACTTAACAATACTAAGATTCTATATAACACATTCATTAATAATAATGATGTTATTATGAGATATTACTTTCAGTAAAAGTACTAAAAGGGTAGAATCAGCCCTTCTGATGAATAGTGGATTTAATTTTAAAAAGGCAAGAGAAGAAAATATTATGAATCTGGTAATAACATAAACCTGCCTACTGGATAATAAAATAAACCTCCCCCCAAGGGAACCATATTAATATTACTATTTATTTTTCATTTTCATGTAGGTATACATATATACACACACACATCTATTCTTATTTAATAGTCACAATAACCTTACAGAATGGGTAGTATTATCATCATTTCACTGATAGTAAAACGGAATCATACAAGTTAAGCCTGTTGCTCAGCTCACTTGGGTGGTGGTAAAAACAAGATTTGAACTTGGTATATCTGATTTCTAAGCCTGTTCTCTTAGATCTGATAAGAGGAGGCAGCCTGACTAAGAACTTTGGTGCTCTTCTGGAACACTAGACCTTGAACTTTCTAATGACTTTTATAGGGAGGGCCTGTTTGTTTCACAGGGAACAAGCAGTCCTATGAATCGTGGGAAGAGAAGAACTTTGTCTTGCTGGTGTCAAGGAGGCAGAATTCCAAGATGCCCCCAAGAACACACCCTTTCTCCTAGTCATTCAAGTACCCAAGAATCCATGTGTCCCTGTAAAGGGATTTACAGATGCAATTAAACTCCCAAATTTATCAACTCTAAAATAGGGAGATTATCTGGATGGGCCTGACCTAATTACATGAGGACATTTAATCTAGGTCTTCTGGTCAGAGACAGAAGTCAGAAATTAGAAGTGTGAAAGGGATTTCATCCAAGAAAAATCCCCCTCCTGGATCTGAGCTGGAGGGATCATTGCACAAGGAACATTGAGGGTTCTTAGGAACTGAGCAGCCCCCTGGGGAGAGCCACAGGGAAACAGGGACCTCCTTCCTACAACTGCAATAACTGAAGATGGCTGACAATCTGAATTATTCTGGGAGGAATTCTTCCTCCGAATCTCCAGAAAGAAGCACAGCCCAGCCCACATCTTGATTTCCATTTCAAGACCCTGAGCAATCAAACCACATCTTATTTGATCTTCTCAATAGAACTGTGAACTGAGAAATGAGTATCGGTTTAAGCCAGAGTTTATAGTAAATTGTTACATGGTAATAGGAAAAAAGGGAGATGGTCTAAATACTTTTATAAAACAAGACTATTAACCTTTAATTGTGATTTTAATGGCACTTTAAGTGAACTTGAAGACAAGTTTGCATTATCTGTATATAGTATCATAAATTCTCTACAAACACATTTGCAAGAAAATATCAATGGTGTATAAATAAATAGTAGGTCTATTAAATTTCCCTGATCAACTGATCAGGTAAACTTTTAAGAAAGTAATGATTATATTAAAAATAATGTGTAAATAATATTTTAGAGTGTTCCATGTACTTACCCATTCATTATATCACTTGAGTCTTATTGTACTACAGAAATGATTGTTATTATCTCTCCTTACAGTATGAGAAGTGAATATGCAGAGAGGACAAGTGCCTAAGTCAAGACCATACACAGGAATCTGGGGGATTTGGTGGGAAGTCCAGTAGACAAAGTCTTTTGACTTCTCTCAAAAGCACATTTCATTTTCAGGGCCGACTTAAAATATTTGGGGAAGTTTTGTTTCCTTTCCTCCTCTCTTCCTATTTCAAGAAATCAAGGAATAACTAGAATACTTTATACTTAGAATAACTGCTTTTCTTTCTACATCAAACATTTCTATTCCTCACACAATACGGACCATTTTGATGTTATTTTTTAAAAAGTTCAAACTGGTTTTGTAAAATTTTGTAAAAATTTGAACCATTTAAAAATGACTGAAGCTATATTATGAAAAAGTTGTCAATAACCAGTATGAAATTTATTAAATTCATCTATAAAATAGAATTCTACCTAGGCTTCAAAAAGTGATTTATAGTTATCCACATAAAAAGTTGTGATAGATATGTATTCACACACAAAGTTGTCAATTCCATTTGTATCCTAAAACCCATTTTAAAAATATGTGCATGTACACACGTACACATAACACATCACCCACGTGTATTATGCCAAATATTTGACAGAGGTTATCTGCAGAAAATGGGGGATTTTCTTTCCTTTTAAGACTTTTCTACATTTTCAGCATTTTTATGAATACTATATGGTATAGTGTGTGTTTATTATCAGAGAAATGACACTCAGGTCTTTCTCGGTTCACAAAATAACCCTATTGAATCTGTCCCTCAGTCTAGTTCTATCAAAGCTACATGGTTGTTGTTAAGGATCTAAGAGTCTACATGAAGGTGGGGAAGCGCCTTGACATCACAAGCCCAACGTCTTCAGCTGTAGTGACCGCTGCTTACAACTCTCTCACTGTTCTTAACCAGTTGGTGCTGACTTAAGTTCTAAGAACCAACTCACATCCCATCAGCATCCCAGAATTTATCAGGTATACGGAGCACCAAGGCGTGCCTTGGGGAAAATGACGTTCCTCTGACATAAGTCCTAACTCCATTTTTTTCAAAAGTCCAACTGAGATAAGTTGAGGGGAATCTTCTTGCTTCACTTTCTACTTCACAGACTGTAAAAATGCTAGACTCTTTTTAAGTCCAATCAGAGTAGCATAAACCTATACGTTTCTAGCCAGGGGCAGTAAGATAAAAATGACTGTGGGTTCTTTCGACACACTTAAGAAGTAAGAAGGCAAAACCTGGCCAGGGGTTCAACTTCCCACTCTTACTGGGAGTATGTTCTTTAGTATTCTCCACTCGTAAGCCAAGGTCATTCACTCCCTGTGTTCCTGTATGTCTGAAGAAAAAAAACAGGATTTGGAGAAAGCATGAGAAATCTTCACTCTTTGCCCTGCCTTGAACCAATGGACTGTAGCTTTGTTTTGGAGCTTCATTTCCACAGCCCCCTGATGGAAAATACAGTTGAGCATCAGTATCTGTGGGGGATTGGCTCCAGAATCCCTGTAGACACCAAAATCCTTGGATGTTCAACACTCTTATATAAAATAGGGTAATATTTGCATATAACCTATCCACATCCTCACATATACTTTAAATCATTTCTAGATTACTTATAATATCTGATAAAATATAAATGCTGTATAAATATTAATAGGTGTTCCATTGTGTTGTTTAGGAAATGATAACAGTAAAAGAAGTCTGTACATGCTCAATACAAATGCAGCTGCCTGGTTTTCTTTTCTACATATTTTTAATCCACAGTTGGTTGAAGGCAAAGACATGGAACCCACAGACAGGGAAGGTCAACAGACTCCCATTTTAGGTCAAAGAAGTGGCTGATATCTGGCATGTTGCTGAGGTCATCTTCAAAAAAAGGAAAACAATGTAATAGAAATATGGAAAATCACAATATTTTAAAAGTCTGTAATAGAAAAGAAAATGGAATCCTTGATCTTGACACCCTAATAAAATCGCTTTAGCCTCCCAGAGTGCTAAGAGTGTAGGCCTGAGCCAACGTGCCAGCTCCGTGCCTGGGCTTCTAAGTGGGTAAACATAAACGGGGCAGTCCTCATGATGGAGTTTAATTTCTAATTACCTTCGATCCTTTACTCACACCCATCCTGATTTGTTCATGCATGACAGCCATCCCATGATACTCACAATTTCGCCTTCTCAAAATTTAACAGCTGTTAAATCTTCCCCAGGCCTTTATGCAGTATATAATTTCTATTGTTACTGGCTGCATAATTTCTTCAAAGTTGATGCACTACAATTTGACATGTCCAGTATTTCTTCTCCTTTTGTCTACTTCCAAAAATGAATATTCTTGCCTAAACCATAGACAAAGATATGCAGGTAGCACGGCCATATTGCTCAGCTAACATGCTTTGAACTGGTATTTCCACATGCCATCCCTGGATGGCTCTTCTTTCCTGGAGCCATGCTTCGTTTTTTGGTTTGATTTTGTCTGTCTATTTGTTAGCTTCTCCCTCTCTCATGTGAGTTAGTCCACAATGGCATCACTGTACCTCACAGCAATCTGAAATTCCTGAATTCAAATGATCCTCCTGCCTCAGCCTCCTGAGCAGCAGGGACTGCAAGCACACACCACCACACTTAGCTAATTGTATCCATTTTTTGTAGAGACAGAGTCTTGTTCAGACTAGTCCGTAACTCCTAACTTCAAGTGATCCTGCCTGCTCAGAGTGCTAAAAGTACAGGCGTGAGCCACCGTGCCAGCTCCAGACCTGGTCTTCTAAGTGGGTTAACATAAACTGAGCCTTATGATGAAGTTGAACACCACACTTTGTTTAGGCCTAATGCTACTTAACGTATCAGTCAGAAGAGGGATGGTCCCTAAATAGATGGAGTGGAACCAGCTCCTACCTCCTGACTCATGTGTGTGCTGACATGGAGCAGGCATTCTCCCACCTCCGGAGAGCGCAGTATCCTGAGAAAGGATGAGAAAGCAAGCACCCTGAAATAACTCTGGAAGCCACTCATCATTCAATTGATAGAGTTTCTGGGCCAGCATACTTGAAATGCTAGTAATTAGAGTGGAATTACTAGTGCACTGCTGAGGGAAGTGAAGCTTTGGCTGATTCTCCCATACACAGCATTACGAAGATGGCAAACTCATGTCCTGACTTTACTTTTTTTAAAAAGAAGGCCTTTTTTTTTTAGAACAGTTTCAGATTCACAGCAAAATTCATATACATAAGGGCTTCCATATTATACACTAGCTCCAAACTGATTTCTTAAGTTGTCATCATTGTTTGCAGCTTAGTTAAAGGGATCCTTCTAGTCATACATTTGGGTGCTGAACATAGTGTTGATAGGTCAAAAGAGGGCTGTTAAAGGCTCATAAAGTATCCTTGCACAAAATTTAAGAAGGTTCCCCTTCCTTCAGGTACACAGCAGGTTACAGTGAGTGTACATGTGTCTCCCCATTCTCCCCCTGGCTTGGATACCGTCTGTAAAAAGCACAATTTGCATCATGATGTACAATAGTCTAAATTTGAAATTTTTAAGTTTCCTTTTAAAATTTGGACTCTGGCTATTTGCTTGGCAGCCAAATTAGGATCACTTGCTCCCTACCAGAACATCTCATGCCCCACCAAAAGCACTTGGCTTGTTCGCAAATTTCTTTGTCATCGACCTCAGCCACCAGAAAGCAGGTCGAGTTGCAGTTACTGAAAATCCCAGTATCTCCTGTGTCTTAAACTTGTCCACTCAGGGCTTCCAGTTATGTGACCTTCTGCCATTACACATTTGTACATTTGCGGGAAGTTAAGGAGAGTAAATAAAAATGCATGCCGTCTTCACTAGCCAAATCATTTGTAGTCATAATAAAGGTCCCTGTTTTCATCAAATAAGCTTGGGATTAGGCATGGATGCCGATCTCTCTGCCGTTTCCTTTTTTTGTAAGGTTACCTATAGAATTTAAAATCAGAAGTCAAGTTCTCAGACAGCTGAGAAAATAATAAAAAAGCAATAAAGAAAGTTGCTCCGGGCCATTGATCTGGTGGTTTATGTCGGTGACAGAGTCAGTCTCATGTCTCAGCAATCTAGACCTCTCCTATCTAGCACAGCAAACACCAGCCACTGTGGTTATTGATCAAAGGAAATGAGAGTAGACAGACCTGAGACGTGCTGTAAGTGAGAAACATACATTAAGTTTTGAAGACCTTACTCAGAACCAAAAAAGAGTGTAAAAATATCTCAAATACAGTTATCTCATTCATTGAATTAGCTGTTACAAACACAGCAATGAAAAACGCAGGCTTCATCTTGGTCTTTGTGGCATTTGAACTTTCACAGGAATCCTTTGTCTATATATCTGATATCTCAACGTGGGCACCAGGCAGTTCTGATGCTATAGCAAGGGCAAAGATGTGAGCTGGGGGTACATTACCCCTTGCTGCCTGGCAATGTTCAGAGCCTCATTCTGTAATAAAATAGCCACTAGTCCCTCGTGAACACCCAAGCTCTGTCTCGTCTGAATTGTGATGTGCCACAATTCTAAAATGCACACTGGGTCTCGAAGACAGTATGAAAAGAAAACGCAAATATGAAGTATCTCATTTGTATTTTTATATTGCTTACATGGTGAAATAATACTACTTGGTATACATTGGATTAAGTTTGGTATATTATTACAATTCATTTTATATATTTATTTTTACTTTTTCTCATGTGGTTGTAGAAAAGCTAAGATTACATACGTGGCACACAGTGTATTTACACTGGCCAGCACTTCTCCATACTAGTTTTTTCCACTTCGTTCGTGCCAATAACCACACTAAATGGAGCTTTTCGCTCCAAGAAGCAGTGGGGCAAACTGATGAAGGAACTTAACCCTAGCTAGGGAACTAGAAGCTGAGTCTCTGCCCCCCAACCTTTTCTTTTCTGTTTGAAGGGTCACTTGTGCCTTGAGTGATTAGTGAACAAAATTCAAAAGCTTAGGCTGCGTGATGTCATGAGGGGCAGGAGATGTTAACAGGAAAACCCGATTCCTCTGGTCCCACAGTCCTTACTGACTTCATAAAAGATCAAGAACAAATTGTCAGCTCTTGTGGGATCTCCATCTCTTCAGGCATAAATGGAAAAAGAATCTGTCCACTCTATTTCATAGTATCATGGCCAGTCAAATAAATATATGTGAAATCCCTCGATAAACGGTAAACCCTATTGCTACTATTATTATTTGTTATAATAATCTTAATAAATAATCTATAAGCAATCAAAAAAAATTGAGACATAAAAAGATTCAAATAACCATAATGCTAGGGAGATTCTAAAGTCAACAAAAATTCAAACAAACATATTAGAATGCTACTGTATAT
Source organism: Arctocebus calabarensis (assembly GCA_963573935.1). Lineage (NCBI taxonomy): Eukaryota > Metazoa > Chordata > Mammalia > Primates > Lorisidae > Arctocebus > Arctocebus calabarensis. The sequence goes on from CAUYON010021403.1 coordinate 15,301, forward strand.
AGAGGAAGGTTAATTAAGTAAGAAGAGAGTTAAAAGAAAGAATTTAGAGTAGAGGCGTGTGAAAGAGTGGAGACAATTTGGTCTTGAAGCTCCCATCTCTAAAACAAATTGTCACATGCCAAGAGATCACTGTGATATGACTTGCCTTTCCAATGAATAGTCTCTTATAAAATCCATTAAAACACTACTGAGTCAAAATAAACTCTTCGCGTATTGTGGTCAATTGTCCAAGTACTTCTGTGGCCACAGAGGTTGGTGAGTAGGACTCTGATTTCAGCTGCATCAGTTGAGGCTTGCTGAAACAGAAGGGACTCTGTGCAAACTCTGGTTTAGCGATACCAGTCACCACACCACTTAGCCCAGAACTGAACACTAGCCAAACACAGAGGCATGATTATTTTTCTGAATATCCACGCTGATCCTGACATTTCTGGTCCTCTCTCAGACCCTGAAAGTCAAGGCAGCTCAGATGGCCTCAATAGACTTCATTCAGCTGCGTTTGTCATAGTCTGAGGAGGTAGTGATACAGTGTGGAGAGTTGAGCTACTTTATACTTACTTGGCTGTACAAAACAACTCAAAAAACATTCTAAGTCAGAGTTAATTTAAATCACCAAATACATTTTCCAGGGTTCATGATGAAGAGGTGGATGCCATAGGGAAACGCATAGAATTGAAAGGGAGAGACTTTGCCCAAAGAAACTTCTACATGACACAGGGAGATAAGATAATGTTGAAGAAAAGATTTTTTTTTAATTTGTATGTTATAAAACAGAGCAGAATCATTCTTCCCAAAGAATTGATACCTATCACTTCCATCAGGTGAGCATGGTTGGGTTTGGTTTGGGAGCGATTTTGTGGCATGAAAGGACTCAGTGGCTCGCACACGTGGGAGTAGGGAAGCCACAGTGGATATTGAAGACTTGGTGAGCGGAGCTCCCATCGGCACCACAGAGCAGGTGGTGAGCAGGAAGCAGGTGGCACCCTCAAAAGGATTCCTTGGGGAGAGTTTAACTAATGCATTATTGAAAGACATGCGAAGAGAGTTCAGGAACACCAAGGAGAGAGTGGAAGCATCTTGAGATGAGTAACAACCAAAAGGTTTTACCATCTGTAGTTTGGAGATAGACGGGCATGATTGAGAGGAAGCAAGAGAGAGGATGAAAGAGCAGCCTGAGTAAAAACAACCTCTAAAAACACACAAAAGCAGGAGGGGAGGGAAGGCAATGAGCGGCCCAGACACTCTTTCCCAACACTTAAGCTACGGATAGTGCCACTCTTGCCCAAAGCCAAGCAGGAGCCAGATGATGAAGGAGCCTGTTGTTTCCCATGAAGGCCAGCCTCCTGGTACTCCAGCAGAATAGAGGAGCTGGGAGTGCAAACAGATTATATCTGCGAGAGCTGAGAAGTTAGGTCAGTGGGATACCCAGAGGCCAGAAGCTTTCCAGTGGTGGGCAGGAAGAGGGAGACTTTGGCAGGGACTGTTTGCTGTCTGCATGCACAGATACTGTCACAAGCATGCTCTGAATCTGCCTCCTGGGGTCCTCATGCCAAAAGTAGCTCACACCGCAGAGACCAAAGAACTGTCACAGCAGCTCAGCTACTGAGTTCCAACATGAAGTACCTAAGTCAGGGATTGAGGAACAGGAATGGATAAAACAGAGGTCCATGTGCAACTTTAAAAGTCCATGGAATTCTTAAATATAAAACATTATTGTTTCTAAATCTGAATTTTCTACAATCCTGAGATTTGTGTTAATCTAAATTTGATTAAATTTTGATTGAACTAATATCCAAGTCTATATTCATTGACTGAGTAAATACACTTTTGATTTTCTTTTTCTGGACTCAGCCAGGTATTGACCTGAATTGTCCAAAAGTTTATTTAGTCTTTGATTAGACATTAAATAGAAGAAAAAGTGTCCCAGTCATTTAATAGAGTAGTTTCTTTAATGTAGAATATATTTTTTTCAAATTTTCTGATCCTTCCACTTTTTAATATAAAAATATATTTAATTAAAGAAGTATATATTCTGAATTAAAACTCATGTTTAAAATGCATAGCCACTGAGTAGCTACACACAGTGAGAGCTGGTCAAGATTCTGTGCACACTCTTGGTGGCTCAGCACACCATATTGAGAGCAGATTGTGTCCACAGAAGCCCTATTTTCTTCCTAGCACTGTTCCCTATGATTATTGTAAAGTAGGGCTGTTTCTTGCCTTCCTGCCCCAAATAGCAGGAAGCATCCAGCTCTGTCAACTTGCTTTGCTCATGGCACCAACTCTCTGCAGGAGTTAGAGGTTCCTGCCATGAATTTCAAAACAGTAACTTTGTTTTGGGGATCTTATCCAGAACTCAGCTTGTGAGCAAAGAAACTAAGCAAGATCTGTAATGTATTCAGGGACTCAGAGAAATGACCTGGCTTCAGTTCTGGGTGGTAGACCCGAGCCCAGGCAAGACGACACCATTTTTCTCCCCACGCTCTCTCCTTGAGTCAATGTGGGAATCAGTTCTAAGTCCCAGTGAGCTTAGGACTAATGGGAAACAATTGGGGAACTCTAGAAAATGTCTGATTCAATACTGACGGCAAAGAGAGCATTCACTGCTCCTGGGGTTTCATAAAAAATTGCACTGAGCCTTCCCACATGTTTCTTATATAGGTCCATGCTACTAGTCCACAGGCGTTCACAAGCAGAGCACTATTTATGCACAATATGTCTCGCCCTATTCCAACTTTTAGCAGCCCCTGTAGTCATGTTATTCAGGCATCTAGGGCCCAGAATAAATCCCTTTAACTATAAGAAAACTTACAACTATAACAGCCAGCATTAACTGGATTTGGTTTGTGATTCTTTTATTGTTTTGTTTTGTATTGACTCTGGGCATTCCACTAAGTACTTTGCATACTACTCTCTCCATTCATCTTTGCCATCATCGCGTCCCATTTTTTGAATGGGACAACTGAGTTTTAAAATGATCAGGTCATCAAGCAAAGTTCATAAGGTCTGAAGTCAGAAACACTACTTTATCCACCACAAGGTCCACATAGCACCCCTCTGAGGACACTGAATGGTAGGTACCATTCAGGACAAAGAGAAGTGTTCCCCATTTGTGTTCCCCAAGAATGATGGATGGTTATTTCCAAAATGGAGACAGAAAATGTTGGTGTTGCTAACCACAATGCTTTGGTATGAAAATTCCACCTGCATGCAACATACAACTTTTAACCTTCAACAGAGAATCTGTCCTCCCTCCTCATAACTGTCCCTACCTCTGTGAAAGGACAGACGTCAAAGAAATACCACAGTTCTATTTTCTGCTTCTCTGCCTGAGAATCAGCTCTGAAGAATAAATATTCTGAATCATTTGCCGGAGACTCTGTCTCTGTCCTAGAATCACAGTGGCTTCTTCGTCAAAGGCATCACTCATTAAAAGGCCAGTGAAGACCTAAATTCTACCACACATGTCAAATCCAAGATGAGGTGACTGCCACCTGTATGGGAGCAATGCCACGTCTCTCTTTCTTAACAAATAGGTGATAGAAACACGGACTGAACATTGGCATTACATTAAAATTCATGGTTTATACATTTTTTATATCATTTACCCTTTATGACTCAAAATTTTGTGATCATCAGAGTAGGCTTACGGCCTAAGGGCAGGTGTTTAATCCCAGCAGTATAATTTGAAAAGCATAAAAATTCATCCGCTATTTCAACTGAACTTAATTTTTATGTTATTTCTTCATGCATTCATTCTTATGAATATTTATCAAGTGCATGGTAGACTTCAGCCAAGGTCAAGTCTAGATAGCAGAGACACAGAATGAAATATGGCGTGATACCTCCCCTCAAGAAGATCACAGCCTAGGAGAGGAAACTGAAAAATAAGCTGACAATACCACAGAGGATATTGGGGCATTATAGAAAGAGATGAGAGAAGAGATTTAATTCTTCCTTGGGAGTCTGGGGTGAGTTCTGGAAGGTTTTCAGAGACAGTGAGGCCTGGAGGAGCCTGGAAGGAATGAGTGGGCCTTTGCTGATCTAATGCAGAGAAACCAAGCCCCGCAGGCCTGCATGGTACAGTGGGTCTCCCAACCCGTAAGGAGGAACCTTGGGCCTTTGGAGGAGAGTTTTGCAAAGAGCATAGAGACAAATCTGTATCTCAAATTCCCTTCACAGGACTTTGGTTTCTCCCTGAACTGCTTCAGCCCTGAGGAACTATAAGCCAATTGCTGTGCACCATCTTGTCCAGATGAAGCTTCCATTTCAAAATCCCACTCTGCATGTGATACAAAGTTTATTCATTAATTAGGTTTTAATTCTTCCTCCCATCCCTTAAGCTGAATTCTCATTCATAACCCATGTTTAATGTGGTTTAAACAGGCTGTTAAATAATATCTTGGGTAAATGTAAAGAAGTCAGGACTGGGTTCTAGAAAAATAGTGTGTGAAGGATATGGTACAGTACTTGGTAAAACATGGCTCTTGAAATCAATATCCTTATAGGACTTGAGTCTCCCAAGGAATCATCGGAAGATTCACACATGTGTCAGAAAAAAGAAATGAACCAGGGCTATTCAGGTCATTGAGTCAGTCCGTGAAACCAAAGCAGGACTACAGGACAAGACTGGCATGGGAGGAACTCAGGGGCAGTGCAAACACCACTACAGACGGTGGGCAAGGAAGACTGCTCACAGGCCTTCACCATGAATGCTCATGAGTCCCTCTGGAAGGAGACAACAGTGAGAGATGTCATGGCACTGAAATTGAACCAGCTGGCAGCAAGACTGGACTGGATGTCTAAAAAGATAGAGGAATAGTGAGTATAACTCATAAATTCAGATAGGGAAGTAATAACTAGCAGGAGCTACAACTTCCCCCTAACATGCCAAGACAGGCTGAGAATTGTGTATACGAAGTCACCAAAAATGTATGGCTAGCCAGACAGTGCAGAATCCCGTACGGAATTGATGCTTGAATTCTGCATTCCCCAGGGGAAATTACCAAAGAGCTCTTTTACAGATGCAGAATGAGTGGAATTCTAGGAACTCAGATTAAGGTTAACAAATTAAAAAACAACCATACTAGCACTTTTCTTATCAACTTACTACTCTTTGAAAAAGTATGTTTGTCCTTTGGTAAAATTATAAAATTTTCATAATTTGAAAATGTATCTTATCATTCATTTGAAGAATGAGGTCTAATATGTTGAAATCACCCCAAACCTCATTATTCTTGCACGCCAAAATTTCAGAATAATGATTACAATGTGAATATATGTATTACAGGATTCTAATAATTAATTATTTTTATTATTATTTAATTTTTCAAATAATATAAAAGTCGTTCTTTTTAAGAAATCCATATCATAAAAATTATGTCTGTGTAAAATAAAAACTATCTGGAGAGTCCAAAAGAATCAGTGTAATGAAGAAAAAAAAGTAAAGTTCAAAATCTCTATATTTAGATAGTAATTTATGGCTTTACAAAGAATGTTGTGCCTAATTTCTTGATCCCCATCATTTTCTAAAGCAAGCAGTATCATTGGCATTATCCCCATCTTCCAGAGCTGAAATCTATTCCTCAGAGAAGCTAAATGTCATCAAGAATTCGACACAGCTAATAAGAAACGAAACAGAGGTAACATATCATATCTTCTGATTCCTAATTACCAGATAGTTTGAATGCTATAAGTATAGTAACATAATAACTTAACTACTGGATAAAAGAAAGAATTTAGTTGCTTTGAAAATGAAAATAAAAACTTCTATCAATCAAGTAAAATTCAGTGAAAGAAAATGCAGAAGGAAAGGCTGAAGCAAAGAGGAAAGGAAATCAGAAATGTTGACCAAGGAGCTGAGTTTACAGCCCACATTTACTGAACATCACAAAAAGTTTCACCGGATCATTTGCACCCTCCTCCTTAACTTATTCTGGGGTGTTCTCCAGGTTCACATTTTTGACAAGGACTAATGGAATTTTCCAGTATTTTTAATGCCGTTGTATCATGAAATTGTGTTGAGAAAAATGCAACAGCAGCCTTCAGCTTATACTTATGTGATGATTTTATAACTTTAAGGCATTTCCATGTGAATTATTTCATATTATTATGCAGGTAGATGATTAATGATAGGACACAGTTTGACAAATAACTCAAAAGTGAATCCGCTCTGTTCTCCCTGCTCTAAAGTAAACTATGAGCAATTTAGCTCCTTCGTGAAACAATAACTATTACTCGTGCGGTGTCAAAGAGAAAGTACTTGATGTTCATGTTTATTCATTGCATGGTATTTATTGTAATCATATCAGTAAGGCACTGTTTCTCTGCACCAGCTGCATGAGCCGTGGAAATGCTTTGTTTTGCAACATTCTCGCTGTATTTTTTTGCTGTTTTCATAATGGAATTTTGTTATATATGGCATAACATATGAATTCTCCTAAGTGTTTCAGGCTTGGGAACTTTATTTACAAGACTTACTCCCCTTTTGCTTTCTCCGTCCTCTGACAGTTTACAAGACACGTTTCACATCAGAATCACCAGTTATGGAACCCAAGAACAAAACAATTTATTTCCCAGGTTATTCTTTTGACCTAACTGATTTTAAACGTCTCTGTAACAAAGACCCAGGTGGAATCATTGTATTTTAAGGATTAATTCAGATTGGTATTGTATTAGTAAAATGAAAACCTATGCACAAGTCAACTGAAAGTCTAATCACATGAAAACTTCTCTTAGTAAGACTCAATTTGTATTGGGATCATCTTATATATAAAGAATAGTATCTATCACATACAAGTGTTTATGACACTTGAAAAATTCTTAAGTTTTCAAAAATTCTTAATTCCTTTTTTCATCATTCATCTTTTTCATTACCCAAAGATTAAATACTGCAGAGGTCTGTGACATAAGCATAAAGACAAACTGGAGATGAAGCTCTTAAAAATTCAGTGGAAAAGGTATAATTTTGTTTTAATGTTAATACATTCCTCATCAAAATCATATTTGGGGCGGTTACAATGGCACGTGTGCATGGGAAGACACGCACACTCATTCACTGACCGTATCTTACACTTCAGCTATGAGACAGTCACTAAAATACTGATTCAACTAAGCTTCAGTGCATGTCTAATGCCCCAAAGATACAAACAGCCTCTTGACTGCCGGTCTCTCAAAGTCTCTAAGAAGTGACAGTAAACTTCACATGTGGAGTACCCCCTCCAGAAAATAACTTTGATGTTGGACAGTAGTTGGCCACCTAATGAAATAGTTTTAAATAATGCTATCTATAAGGCAGGACCGCTGTAATCTTCTGTACATAGACTGCACAATATATCCCTAGTTCAACGCTATAGAGTATATGCAGAGTGGTTCATGGAAAGTCACCAAACACCATGCTAGAGAACACTGCAAATAATGTTAACAGACCCCAAGATTTGTGTTCCTCCCCTTTTCTCTAATCTTTCCCTCCTTTTCTCCTCCTTCCCTTTGCTTTGAGTCTTCTGACAGTCAAGTACTCACACAGTTACTCTGGGTTACAATATGTTATCCTCAGTGAAAATCAGAAGCTTTAATTCAAAAGGTGGCCACTCTTGACCTCTGACCCTGGGGGCCTCCCACCCTGCTGCTCTCTTCCACTCTCTGTCTCCATGGAACTGAATAGCCAAGGGGAAAAATGGGAGCAGGCAGAGTCTATAGCTATTCACAGACCACCCCGCTCCCCTCCCCATCAAAAAGAGAGAGAGAGAGAAAGATGAATGAAACTCATTCATCAATAAGCAGGAGCTGAAGAAGAAAGCTCTAATGGCTGAGAGGCAGGCTGAGAAACGGGGAGGGCACAGGAGAAGGAACGCCAGGGAAAGAAATGAGGAGTGGGGAGGTTAGTGTGGAATGCAAGCTGCAAGCCCCCAAACAGAAACCTGGAAGATCAAACCCACGCCGCACATCTCTCCAAACTCAGTGACCCATGAGGGGCCACTGATTTAGGAATGAATGCCTATGACTTATAGCATGATATCTTAAGACAAGAGATTATACCTAGAGGAGAATCAAAAGAAAAAGCCACAGAGCCTCCCAGCTTATTCTTTCTTTAAACATCTTGGTGGCAGGGTGTGGGATGTGAGAGGTAGGGAAACAAGGCAGTTGCTCAGGGAGTCAGGAACTGGAACTTCTGTAAAAGTCAACACTCATCCAGAGGAAATGTTTTTACACATCAGAGACAAAGTGATGGGGGATACGTTATTTAGACCACTGATATAGTCTATTTGTATTCCAATAAGCATTGCTGGGCAATTTGATGTGCCCAGAAGCAAAGCACAACAGAAGAAAGCGACTTAAATCAGAATGGACAATGTTCTCCTGGTCAACTACCTGAGGAAAAACCCAGAGACGAACACAAAAATAGTACTTCCTGTCAGTTTAAAAATGTTACAGACAGGGAAAAACCCAGCATTAAATTTGACCAACCTCAAAACTAGATAAAGTTCAATAATTCTACCACATTCACCATAATTCCTTCTACCCCACAAGATGCAAACATTCTCTAATTTATTAACCATCTCTTGGGAAACCTGTTTTGTTTTTACCATCCGAATGCCATCTCTGAGATCTCCAGAGAGTTTTCATTCCTTGTAAATCACAGTAAGCAAGATATGCTGCACGTCAAATATACTAGGGCAGGAAGATGTTTCTATCACCTTTCAGCCACTCCTCTGTCATCAAAGACATCACCGATAGCACAGCGACTGGATGAGGCTTGTGTTTGCAGGAAATAAAGTCCTCCGATTTCCTCAAAATATTCCAGCTACTTTCTGGAATAGAATTCTCAACTCACTTCCCCAGGAAATATGTCTTTAGTCCCAAATATCTCTTTTCACTTTCCCTTTTATTGCAGTTCTACTGATCCTTTCTGACTACATTTTCCAGAACTGTCAGATTTCAATCATAAGAGCGTACAGGAAGGAGGTGATGGAGTATAGGTGAAAAAAGGTAAAATACAGAGACTGACAGTCAAATTGGCAAATTCACAGGAGTTTAAGTCGAGGAGAAACCTCAACTGACTTTAGTCAAGTGGACTTTAAGCATACGTAGAGGCCACCATTTTGGCAACGACCTTGCACATCTCCAGTACTCACTAAATGGCACATAGAAAGGCAAGGGGAAGAATCCCTCAGAGGAGAAACAGAGACTCTATCCATTGTCACCATTCTAAGGACGCTGAGATGAACCTGCCGCAGACTCCCACTGGCTACCCCGCTCTCCCTGCCCTGTGTCCTCACCTCCTCCTCTTATAGTTCTACATATTCCCATGAAAAGAACCAAAATAGGGGACTCAAATGTACAGGCAGAGTGGATTCAACTCCTTTTGGGGCCCTGCCAGGTTCTCATTAGGTCCTGGACATGCGAGCCAATGCTGATTTCCATGGCCGATCTACCCTAAATCTGCCCTTCCTGAAACACTAGCCTTTGTCCTTCTAGTCATCGTCCTTAAATAGGGATTTGGGTGAAAGCAATACTAAAGGGGCCGTCATTATTCACCCATTATTATGAAATTGATGGGCTCTAAGTCTTTCTGGCTGAAAGCTCTGACAGGGTGAGGTCACATTGGATTGCAGAATCATTGCTTTTCCTGGTAAATCGAGCTACAAATGAGAAGTAGAGTTGAGAGGGAGGGCAAGAAGGAGGATAAAGGAAGTGTTTTTCCTCAAATTCACTTCACTTCATGCTAGAGTGAGAGGCCATCCATACTCACGCAAGGCTAATTATATAAATCAGATGCCCTGGCTACGTTTCCAACCCCCTGGGAGCAGGGAGAGCGAGGAATAAATGAGGTCTTCTATGAAATGAAAGAAACCCTTTGAAAAAATGCCAAAGCCAATACAGCTTAACTCACCATTTTTTTTATAGGAATAGAAAATCTGGACCAAGGATAACAAAAATAGCTGAATTTTCATCTTTCAGTAGATTTGGAAGTATATTCACAATTTATTTGTCTCTTTGCTAGTATTTGCTTACCTTTACTATGCATTACTAAATATGGCAATCCCTGAGCTGAATACATTCTCAAAATGAAATGTGACTTTTTTAGAAAAATCGCGTTCACAGTGGGACAGCAGGACAGTGAGACATGGCAACTCAGCCAGGGCTAACGGCAGCAGGAAAGCCCACAGCACTAGAAACAGGGGGAGTCCCCTCGAGGGCTGGCTTTGCCACTCCCTGGGACACATCTTGAGCAGTCACTTCTTCTTCCAGGGCTTTGGAGTCTTCATCTAAAAATAATGGATTTGACACACACTAGCAACTGGCACCCCAAGGTGGGTTCCGATTTTTCATACATGCCACAGGCAGTCAATACTCAGCTGAAAAACTGAAATGTAATCCAGATATCAGTGGCATATGTGGCAGCTACTTTGAGTAATATATCTAGAGTTTGGGCTTGGTCCATTTTGATATTTTTCCTCCCCCCGTGCATCGTCTGAGCCTCCATGAACGTTCACGCTTGTTCTTTTTCCTCCTCACTGATGCTGCCTTGTGCTGGGCCCGCTGGGGTGCAGCATTTGAGAGCTGTTTCATTTCTGACAATGCGAGTTCCTTTTTTAGGGCAGGACAGGAAAGGTAATTATTCATATTGTACTAGTAAACATACCACTCACTGACTCCCCAAACTTGGTACTTGGAAGTCATTCACTACGTGTTTGCTAGAATAAATCATTACACACATTTTTGAATGAAAAGACCATTTATGTTTAAGAATGCCTCTAATTGGATTGAGAGCTGACTTATTCATACTAATTTTTCATTCCAACAATCCATCTTTGTCATTTTTAAGGGACCACAACCAGCTCTTTAAAATTCATTCTTGCTTGGTTAGGAACTCACACTAAACACTTCACTCTTCCCCCTGGGGCAGCCTTGGACGGTTCCATTCCTCTTACTCCTCCTCTACCCATTCCTGGACAATGTCAGAAAGGCCATGGCACCAGCTAACGCTGCGATGGCAATCACTGTCCACTCACATTCTTTGTCTTCCTCCTCATAGTCAGACCTATATTCAACTGCCCATCCCACAGCCACCTCAGTCTCAACATCCTCTGCCTCCCCCAATCTACTCTTCCTCCTATATTTCCTATTTCAGTGAATGATAAGCAATGTCTACCTCACGCTTCAAACCATAATTCTAGGAGCTATTTTCAGTTCCTCTTGCTTCTCCCTCCATAAAGACTTGGTCACCAAATCTATTGGTTCTCTGGATGTTTCCCAAACCTACCATGTGCTTTTTTTACATTTCAGCCTACATGCTGTGTCCTGACACTTATTTCCCCTATATCTGCTTTGGAAGTTCCTTCTCAACTTCTAAGTCTCAGCTCACATGCTGACTTACTATAAAATCTTCCCTCATCCCAAACTCCTCTTCCTCAAACTAAAATAACTATTCTCCTTTGTATTTTTTACAGCACCTTAGACTTGGCCTCTGTTCTGGAACCCACTACGTTGTATTATAATATTTCTGTGTTTATCTCCCCACTAGTCTGTGAGCTCCTTGAGGGCAGGGCTTAAGTTTATTCTAGGACTTGGAACAGTGCCCAGACACAAGAGGTGCTCAATAATTGTTAGTCGAATGTGTGAATGAGAAAAAAAAAGACATATAATATGCATGTACATATTAAACGTGGGTAAACAGGGTGGCGTTTTCCGTATGTAATATGGCTTAGAATTCTGAGATGACAGTTGACAGTATGCTTGAACAAACACAAACCAATACCAGCAACACTGCCCGATAGAAAGGGATGCTGAGACAACTGTCCCGAGGCACAAATGAAGGACAGAGTCACAGCAGAATGTGCCTGGAGCTCCCCTGCCAAGCACCACACGGCTGTTCTTACTGCTGCTCTTGTTCCATGAAGAATGCCATAGGTTGGAGTCGAGGATATTATAAAATTTCCTGTGTTCTTTGCAAGTAAAAATCAGTTTTACTAGTTCATAGAATCTCTAAAGCTTCCAGATTATATCTTCTGTCCCCTCTCATCCAAAGGAAAGGCACAGAATCCCTATGAGGGACACACCTGTGTCTTTAGAATCTGGCTCCCTCTGATCTGCTTTTTTTACAGCCTGTATCTTTACCTAGTCTGGAGGAGGAAGAATCATCTCTCACTGAGCCAAATCATTGTTTATCATAACAAACTTTATGCACCGAATCGCCTATGGCTTTGGAGGCTCCAAAATTGATTGCTATTCAAAAGTCATGAATTGTATTATCTTTTCTTGTGCTCTGCTATGACCATTCTCTTCTGAGACCTACTTTGTGGTTTTGTCTAGTTACTCAGAGGAAGGAAGATTATAGGAAGAACTGGATTTACCACTAAGAAAATAAAATCAGCACAAAATGAACACTGCTGTTTAATATAAACATGTCACAGAAATACAACTATGTAGACATACATACATACATACATACTACCAGTGGTAACCAGCTTCTCAATTCAGCTGACCAAATCTTATTGAAGCCACTTAAACAATTAGCTATCTGCCTTGTTTTGTTTTCTTGGTAGATTATGGCAGGGTGCAGGAATTCAAATTTTGGTAAGGAAAATTTGGGGTACAGATATCATGATAGGAACTACATTCAGGTGATCTGGCAATAATCATAGTCTATATCCTAAGACATGATGAGAATTAAAATATCTATGGCAGAACAATGATGACCAGGGACGAGATGGATGCTTTAAACCAGTCTTCCTCTCTCCACCAATCTCCAGCATGTTGGCTCTCAGTGAGTTGCCTGCAGCATAACCATGTTCTAGGAAGTGTAAATGTTAGCAAGAAGCAAAAAGGATTATCTTTTGTAGAGGCAGGATCTCATTATGTTGCCCAGTCTCATCTGAACTCCTGGCTTCTTGCTGGACTGATTATCTCACCTTAGCTACCCCAGAGCACCAAGATTCAGACAGGAGCCACCACAACCAGGAAGAGCAAGCAGATTTGAATGAATTAGATAAATCCAAACTTACTAGATTGCTCTGAACTATATGACATTGGTTTTTGACACCTGAGAAACTCAAATGGAAATTAAGTTACCTCCAGACCTAACAGGTTGTTGACTTATTCTGTCAGTTTCAATGGCCACAAGAAGCTGAGACTAAAAGAGAAAATAAGAAGGATGCGATCTAAAGTAGACACGGACATTAGTCCTAGCACAGAGGAAAGTGTTAAACGGAATTACAGGCACACCTAGGAGATCCTGCAGGGTGGATTCCAGACCACAGCAATAAAATAAATAATTGCAATAAACTGAGGTTACACAAATTTGTTTGGTTTCTTAGCGCAGATCAAAGTTCCATTTACACTATACCGTAGACCCTTAATTGTGCAATAACATCACGTAAAAAAAAGTATATTATTTAAGACTACCTTATTATTAAAAAGTGCTAATGATTGCCTGAGCTTTCTGCAAGTGGTAATCTTTTTGCTGATGGAGGGTCTTGCCTCAATGCTGATGGTTGCTAACTGATTACAGTACTAGCTCCAAAGACCTGCAATGGTTGTGATGAGTTCTTAAAATAAGACAACAATGAAGTTTGCCACAATGATCTATTCTTCCTTTCATAAAGATTAGTCTGCACCAGGCAATGCTATTTGGCAATAGAAATTTTTTCACAAGCGGAGTCCAAACCCTTCCAAACCCTGCTGCTATCTTATCAGCTAAATTTATGTGGTATTATAAATCCTTTATTGTCCTTTCAACAATGTTCACAGCATCTTCCCCTGAAGTGGATTCCATCTCAAGAGAATACTTTCTTTGTTCATCCACAATAACCAACTCTTCATCTGTTCAAGTTGTATGAGGAGATTGCAGCAATTCAGTCTCACCTACAGGTTCCTCTGCTAATCCTAGTTCTCTTGCTATTTTCACCAAATCTGCGATTATTTCCATTATTGAAATGTTGTACCCCTCAAAGTCATCCATGAAGGTTGGAATCCACTTCTTTCAAACTATTAATGTTGATATTTTCACTTCTTCCCATACATCATGTGTCCCCTTAATAATATGTCAAATAGTAAATATTTTCCAAAAGGTTTTCCTTTTTCTTTGTCCAGATCCATCAGAGGAACTGCTCTCTACAGCAGCTAAAGCCTTACACAAAGGCTTGGATTTCTGAAATAAGTAGAACTTGAAAGTTGAACTGCTGCTTCTTCCATGGGCTGCAGAATAGAGGCTGGATTAGAAGGCATGAAAATGGCCCTCGTGATACATCTACTTTCTTGAGTGATTAGAAGCACAGATATATCTTCAAGGAGCAGTGATACAGAGGGTGCCAAAAAATGTATATGCATTTTGAGAAAGGAAAAAAAACTCTGTGAAAACTGTAATATTGAAGTCATATTTGACTTCTGCCATTGCAAGAGATACAAGATACAAGATAACAAACATTATTGGTATACATTGAGCATTAAAATTTTAGTAAGATTTTTTTCCTTTCTTTAGGCGTGTCCTTATTTTTTGGCAACCTCTGTATTTTGAAAGGAATCTTCCATTCTGAGTAGTAAGTCTCAACAGCGAGCTTAAAATATTCAGTAGACCATGTTCTAAACAGATGTGCTGTTATTCAAGCTTTGTTGTTCTATTTATAGAGCACACGTAGAGTAGATTTAGCATAATTCTTACAGGCTCTAGAATTTTTAGGATGGTAATGAGCATTGGCTTCAACTTAAGGTCACCAGCAGCATTAGCCCCAAATGCGGGCATCAGCCTGTCCTTTGAAACCAGGCTTTGACTTCTCCTCCCCAGAATAGCGTCTTCTTCCCATAGAAGACTGTTTAGTCTACACTGACAATCTGTTGCTCAGTGAGCCTCCTCCGTCAGGGATCTGAGCTAGATCTTCTGCATCATTCACTGCAGCTTCTCTACTAGCACTTGCTGCCTCTCCTTGTCCTTTTATAGAAATGGCTTCTTAGACCTCATGAATCAACGTATGGTGGCAGCAAACTTTTCTCCTGCAGCTTGGTTGCCTCAGCCTTCACAGAATTGAAGCACTTTAGGGTTTGCTCTGATTTAAGCTTTGGTTTAATGGAAAAACTTTTTTTTTTTTTTTTATCAGCAGGAGGCTATTTCACTTTCTCATCGTTCTCACATCTACTAGAGTAGTATTTTTGATTTCTTTCGAGAACTACTTTACATTCACAATTTGGCTGATTTGCACAAAAGACTTTCCCCCATCTTAATTTTTGACATGCCTTTCTCACTAAGCTTAGTCATTTCTAGCTTTTGATTTTAAGTGAGAGAGGTGTGACTCTTCCTTTCACTTGAACATTTTGAGGGCACTGTGGGGTGATTAATTGGCCCAATTTTAGTACTTTTGTGTCTTATGGAACAAGGGTATCTCAGGAAAGGAAGAGAATCAGTAGAATGGCTAATCAGGGAAGCAGTCAGAACACACATGGCATTTATTAAGTTTGCCATCTTACATGGGTGGCGTTCATGGCACTCCAAAACAATTGCAAAGTAACATAAAAGATCAATGATCAAAGATCATCATAACAGATACAATAATATTGAAAAAACTTTAAATATTGAGAAAATTATCAAAATGGTGCACCCAGACATGAAATGACCATATGCTATTTACAAAAATGGTGCTGATTGACTTGTTCAGCACAGTTACCACAAACCCTCAATCTGCAGAAAACACAGTATCTGAAAAGTAAAGTCCAGGGAAGCCCAGTAAAATGAGGTGTGCCCATATGTCACCAACAGGCCATGTCGGACAAAGGCAGCTGGACCTGGTTTTAAGGCACAGACGGCAATGCTTAAGCTCTAAGGTGTCTATAAATGCTACATGTCATTGCCAACTGTGATGTCTTCTCATGGAAAGGACAGGATATTAATAACTGTTGCTTTTTATTGCCAATAGCAAAGCCAATTTTTTAATCATCATAATCGTTCTCCAGAGCAAAAAATGAATATAATCAACAACGCAGTGAGGCAGCCCCGTGAATCTCTTCATTTCTCTTTTGGGAGTTTCTAGAGCATCTATTTCTTAAAACAGTTTTGCTAACAGATATTTTGCTTACTTTTCTACCAGTGACAGCAGGTAAAAGAGATAAGGAACCAAGCAGGGGGTGCCTCCTAAAATGAAAGACAGAAGAGGCTTCAAGACTCACCTCCTGGCATGATCATTAGGCTGGCAGTTTCTTCTGCCCAGTTCCTCCTTTTATCTGAGGCTTAGTTGCAATCTCCACGGCTTCTCGACCACACTCTTTAACTTAGCTTTCAAATTCAATTTCAATATCCATCTTTTGGAAAACGGTTCCCATTTATTTTTTTACCACTTCCTCATATTTTTTTTTAAAAATCTAAATATATTATTTGGATATGATTTTTGAGGAGACAGAAAAGGCAGATAAAGAAGATGCTAGAAAATTCCATTTTGAATAAAAATTGAAAAATCATAAATTCTGAATCAAGTTACACTCTATTTAAAGTAACATACCATAAAACAAATGTATAAAACATAGAAATTAGGGAGTGAATAGTAAAACTATGTCAATTAGGGAGTTGATAGTAAAACTACGTCAAACGAATTCACTACTCTTTACCTACCACACTGGATCATGGTCATAATTAAATGAAAAGCAAAAAGATTGAGCATAATAAAAGTTGTAAGACAATTTTACATGTTTTTATAAATGTTTATAGAAGTATCTCACATATTTTATATACTGTTTTAAGTGTTGCTTATAACGTGATATTGTTACAAAATGCTTTTGGTTGCTTCCCAGTACCTCCTGACCTCCCTTTTTCTCCCTTCTGTTCCCTCATCTGCAGCCCATCTTGCTGAAACCGAGCCCTCCGACTTGTGCTCCGTCCCAAAATATGTCTCCAAAGAGACGTTTTGCCAGGAGACACCTGACTTGCCCGTCTCCACATCTGTATTACGTTTTGGCTTGCTCAACACCCAGCCCAACTCTCTTTTGGCAAGCAGAAAAGGGAAAGCGGAAAGAAATTCAAAACAAATACAAATTTTTAAAACAACAACTGAACAACCACTAGACTTCCCAGACTACCTTAGAGCAGTTTGGGGCATGAGTTAGGGACCCGGCAGTCAGATGCACTCATGACAGAGCTGAGTCAGGAAGGGGAAAGCAGACACTGGGTACGCAGGTGAGGCTTCCGGCCTAATGGTAGGGCTCTGAGAGCAGCAGCTCTGCACCTGACCTTCTGATTCCTTCCCTTCCTGTTCGTGATGGAAATGGCCTGGCACTGAACCCATCAGATCTGCTAGCAGTTCCCTAACTCTACACTTTCTCATCATGGCAGAGACACAGCAACTCTCACGGTGACCCAGCTCTCTGCTGTGTTGTTAGGAGCCATTCCTACAGTTAAGCATAGAATTTATTCACTCAGCTATGCCAGTAATTGTGGGAGCTATCTGTACCCCTGAAGCTATCTCTCACTGCTTAATCTAGCCAGAGGGGATTTTGCGGTTTGCAGCTAAAAAATTTTTTAAAAACTGACCTTCACCTTATTACTAAATTCTACTCTCAGCGAGCTCTTTTATAACTGTTGAAGAATGAAATGAATACATTCTCACTAAGATTTTTTTTATTTCAATTCACACATGAGTAACTATTCTGAAAATTATGAGGCAAGGTCCTCTCCATATTCCACAAGGTTATGAAATTTAATGTACCAGAGTAATCATATCTGTTGGATGGAGAAGCTTCATTTAATCATCTTAGAGGCTCTAAAGAACCTCTCCCCTCCTGGAATTTAGTATCTCGTGAGTACTGGATATTCGCCATACACAGCGGACTGGGCCAGAGTTGGGCTTACCATCCCACCTTTTAAATCAGCAGCTGGGTTATGAGAAGAAGTTGAGAGATTACATTTGAAAATCAAAATAAAGTTTTGCTTATTTTATTTTGTTTTTACATATTCATAATTTTATTTTCATCTGTTCGTCTATTATGGAGGGATCCCTTATTCAGTTGCTGGGTGATGAGCAAGACTAGAATATCCCATGAGAAAGGCAGAAGAAAGAATCTTATTCAGTCACTCACTTGAGCTCTGAAGCACTGCCAGAATTCACTGTGTGATGCCCTACAAGACACAAGTCCAAGGCAGGCTGTCTAGAACAGGGTGGACATGGAGCATGTAAATTAGAGCAGATTCAGCCTCGATGTGTATTTATCTGCTTTGTTTCATGCACTGGGGTACAAATAAGTACCCACATTTAATGTAAGGCGGACATGTATAAATAAATATAATTATCACATAATTTCAAGTATTCATTGCAGAAGTAAGTGAAAAGTACTACAAAATGCAGGCTTTCTCACAAGATCAGATCGGATTAGGAGCCGCTTGAAATTACACACACACACTGTATGCATTACACCTATTTTTAAGTTATTATCCCTCAGGTCCAAACCCATCCTGGATGCTGGTGCTTTGTGTCTGTAGGTGATTCTTCAGTGTTTTATTTTCATTACCTAATTAATAAATTTATACACTCTTATTTATGTTCCTGCTGTCTGTTAAAATCATCAGTATGATTTTAACGGCTGGTCTGACATACAGCAGCGTGAGGTCATGAATCAGATCCTTCACAATGAAACTTAGGAATCACTTGTGTTGTGTCCTTGGACTTGCTCATAGTAATGGGCTCTTTGCCAATGGAATATAGACTGCTAATAATCATGCAATGCAACAGTATCCTCATTAATCAGAGGAGCACCTGTGGTTGATTGAGATAAATTACCTACTGAAGAAAGTGCCTTAAGAGCCCAGCTGGCTGCCGCTCTACACCATTATGGAAGTGATGATGACTATGGGAATGGCGGGGGTGGGGGTGGGTGGGGAGGATTCTTCTGAATACCCTGAAACACTCATAGAAGTAGCAAACTAATGTCTGAATTCTCATAAATCACAAAAGAGAACTTACATGGCAGCCCCACATGAGTCTCCACTCCTGAAATCTCTGAGCTAGTACTGTTAAAAATCCAGTATGGTGCATAAGAGTGGGTGTTGCAGAATTTAAAACTAAGTTGAAGTTACAGCTACACTCAAAAACTAAGCCAAAGCTATATTGTTTAAGGAAGAGAGTTCCTGAAACTTATAATGGAGAGATCTAGTTGGAGTTCAACATCACTCAGGCCCTTAATCCTCTGAGAGTGATCCTGAGATTCCCTCTAGTATCCTTTAACGACAGCCCGACATGGAACCAGCAGAAATGGGATCTGCAGTGTCCCCAGCCCCGCATCACAGGGCAGAGGCAAGAAGAGTGGGTTTGGAGCTGAGAGACCCACGTGCAGCAGCTGGCACATACGTGCTTCTAAATTTGCAGACTCTGAGAGGTAGCACTCTGCACTGCAATGACCTCAGCGTGCAAATCTGTGGTCCTAGGCCTCTGCCCTTGTTTCTGTATTTACATATTAAAAAATAAAACAATGAAGCAGATTTATAGCTTCATTTTCAAGCAGCAAAAACATTCTGTTAAGTAAAACCACATATAAAACTCCAATGTATATTGATAAAATAGATAAAAACAAGCTGCACTCACCTCCCCTTTCCCGCTGCATCTACCCTGAGGCCCCTCTTCAGGGCCCTGAGGCTCCACCCAGTATCCTCAGAAAACCTCCAAATAAAATAATCTCTTCTTAGCAAAGTATCTCAAGAATGGAAGAAAAAGTATCCAATGTACTCAGCCCTAATATGAATCTAATTTATAACTTTCATACGAAGATTAAAGCCCAATTATAGCACAAGAATACAGGGAAAGGGGAAAGGGAGGGGAGGGGAGAGGGTAGGATGAGTGGAGGAAGGGCAATTAGTGGGAACACACGTATGGTGCTTCTTAGCAGGGTACTGGTGAAACATATTAAAGGTAGAGAGTATCAATGTCTTTATATAGTGATCATGAAAATGCATGAAGGCTATCTGTAACAGTATGATCAAAATATTTCTGATTGTATATGAAGCACATTGTGCCCTATGATAGCACCAATGTACATAATTATGATTCAATAAAATTATAAAAAAAAAAAAGAAAAAGAAAAAGTACCGTAAGAAAAATATCTGCATTTTGCACCACCTGTGGCTCAAAGGAGTGAGGCGCTGGCGCCATATGCCAGAGGTGGCGAGGTCAAACCCAGCCTTAGCCAAAAACTACAAAAAAAAAAAAAAAAAAGAAAGAAAGAAAGAAAAATATCCACATTTAATGAGAATGTCTCCATTTCAGCAATGGAGATGTGCTGGATAAGAAAAGGAAAGTACTTTGCTGTAGCCTTGGTGTAACCATAGGTTGAAATTGTGATGATGGATAAAAATCATCAAAGAAAATAAAAATACGCCTTCTATGTTACCAGTGACACAAACTCATCCACTCTCAGAAGTTTGAGACTTCTATCTCAATTCCTCCTTGTTTTACATTTTTTGACAAGATCATAAAGTAGAAAGTGTGTTAATGGGACCAGAAAACATGTGAGCAGGCAGTAAATATTGCTGTATACCATTTCAATTTTTCCACTGTGATTTTTATTAAATATAATTTATGAAAATATGTGATAATCTTACAAAATAAATTATTCTTTTTCTCGACACATAGTGTCAGTATTTTGCTGGATAGAGTGATGGGTCATCACAGGTTTCAACTATTCCCCTACTCTTGGGCTTAAAAGATTCTGTTGTCACATCCTCCCAAGTACGTGGGATTTGAGGCATCCACCACAACACCCAATATTTTTTTGATTGTAGTTGTTATTGTTGCTTTTCAGGCCTAGGAGGTTTTCAAACTTGCCACCTTTGATGTACGTGGCTGTCGCCCTAGCTGCTGAGCTACAGGTGCTAAGGCACAAAGTAAATGATTTTACAAAAACAAACAAAACAATAAAAGTGTATTTGAGGTAGAAGAAAAAAAAAACTCCTAAAATTTTACTTTAGGGAAATATATGTAATTCAACCAGCAAAATATTATTCCTTGGTTTGATATGTTTGAAATATGTAAATATTTCTTAATGTCTTTATATATTTCTTTTTCTTTTAATTTTTTTCTTTATTCCTTTTTGAGAAAAGGTCTCACTCTTTCACCCAGGGTAGGGTAGAATACTGCAGCATCATAGCTCACAGCAACCTAAAACACTTGGGCTTCTTTGTCCCTGTGTGCAACCTATTCACTGAATCCAAATTTTGCAGAACCAATCCTTTTAATAAAGAGATTTATTCTGTGAAATTTTGATTTGGTTGAGGGGCGTCACTTGGGGATCTGAAGGACCATATTGGCCTGAGGACGATTTCTCCATTTTTCAATTCTGATGGTACCGCTTGCCTCACGCCTAGGCTATGTCATGCGGCCTAGTGACTTTAGACTACAAATCTGCACAGCACATTCTGAAAATAGTACGCAATTGTGACAGTAAGCATTTATGTATCTGAACATATCTAAACATTGAAAAGGTAGACTAAAAACACAGTATAAAATATTTTTGAAATGGTATGCCTGCATAGGACACTCATCAAAAATGAAGCTAACAGAATTAGAGATTGCTCTGGGTATGTCAGCGAGTTAGTGGTGAGTAAATGTGAGGTTTAAGGGACTGCTATATACTGTTGTAGACTTTATAAACACTTTACCCTTAGCTACAGTAAATTTCTATTAAAAGTATTCTATCTTCAATAATAAATTAACCTTATCTTCCCGTATATTTTTACTTTGAATACTTTTTAATTTTTTGAAAGTTTTGACTCTTTTATAATAAAAGTTTACATAGGCCAACTGTACAAAAGTATTTTCATTCTTTATATCCTTATTCTATAAGATTTTTTTATTTTTAAGATTTTCTTCATCTATTGTGCATATGGCAAACGTACGATAACGTACATTAAGTGTAGAGTATAAATGCTTTCCCACAACAGATGAGTAAATGAGGTGTTGGTTATGTTAACAAGTTTGATGTAAGCTTTCCACATTATGTATCAAATAAGCACATTGTACTCCATAAATGTATGAATGTACACAGTAATGACTTCATAAAATATTCAAAGAAAATCATGTTGATTAAAAAATAAGGAAAATGAAATCAATGGTAAAGTGTCTTGCCAAAGGTCCAAGGGTAAGTGCCTAATAAAACCAGCATTTAAAACTTAAAAAGAGTTTTTCTTTTGACCTTTAAAGCTCTTTCGAGGCTGAATGCAGTGGCTCTTGCTTGTAATTCTGACACTCTGGAAGGTTGAAGCTGGTGGATCTCTGGAGCTCAGGAGCAGTTCAAGAGCAGCCTGAGTAAGAGTGAGATGCATTTCTACTAAAAATAGAGAAACTAGCCAGGTATGGTAGCAGGTACCTGTACTCCCAGCTATGTGTGGAGCAGAGACATATAAATCACAATAGCTTGAGAGTCTGACATTTGAGGTTGCTCTGAGTTATGACTCCACAGCACTCAACCCCAAGGCAACTGAGTGAGAGTCTGTCTGAAAACATCAACAATAGCTTTTCTTTCTTAAAAAACTAAGATGCAGGTACACACATGAGCCTAGTCCTGCTCCGGGTTAGGATCATTGCTACCACCTTTCCACCACCACATGTTGTCCCACTGGAAGGTCTTCACGGGAAACAACGCACATGCAGACATCTCCTACGATAACAATGACTTTCTCTGAAATGCCACCTGAAAAAATGTAATGAAGGGGCCAGGGGTAGAGTTAGGGGGAAGGGTCTGTTGAAAGGAATGGAAGCCAGTCCAGGGATTGGGAAAGTTTATTAGCAGGGAGAGAAAAGAGAAATAGGAGCGTGAAGTCTGCCCAGGAGCCAGCTGGACACCCCTATTCAATCTCCACTACCAGTTCAAATAACCAAATGCTGGGAAATAAACATGGTACAGCTCTGCACCTGACCAATACCTGTTTGACTACACCTGTCTTTCTGTCCAATATTTAAAATTAATTTAACGCCCTCTTTTCAAAGGTGGCATACTTTTTTTTTCCTCATTCTTGCTGTGACTCCTCGAGTTACTCAATCTTGCCGTGATCCCTCGAGTTGTTCTTCTTTTACTGTAGTTTTTATCGGCTCCTCAAGTTGTTCCTGCCATTTATCTGAACTGTCAACTTTTACTAGTCCCTTCTTTGGTTTGTCAGGTTCTTCTTGTTTAGACTTACAGGAAGGTGAGGCTCTGGTCTGTTTTTAGCCTGGTTTTGTGTAGTAATCTTTAATCAGTCTTAATTACTCCTTTTAGGACTCACAGAGAGTGGGTCTTCGGGTTGTTTAACTGGTGTGTATGAGTTGTTTGTCAAATTTGTGTTTGCTGTTTCCAACAGTTTGTCAAAATTCCTTTCAAAGATTAGTCAATTCCAAGTGTAAATGTAACACTCTCTTTCTAGAAATGAATATGTTATTAAGACAAGGTTCTAGCATCGAGCAAAAGACCCAAATACAATTCCTCATTTTAAACTAAAGGGAAAAGACAGTCCTCTTTAGCTTTTAAAATAGCAGCAACTTGGCATTACTCTAGTTGGCATGCATTCTGCAGATCCTCAGGTAGCCTCCAGGATGGGGGCAGGCTGTGGCCCCTCTGAGGGAAGGCACCCCCTGGAAATTTCCCATATCCCCCAAAGAACCTAGAGCCCTCAGGAGACCAGCTGATGTTCACTCCTGAATTTACCTGTAAAGTCGCCTCCAGAAGTAAGCTTTTCATATAAGTTTAACTATATATAGTGTATGCAAATTTGTTGTAAATTATTAGAAAAATATGTAACTGTTTATTGAATTCAATTGCTATAATTTGTGTGGAGCCTCCGGGGGAAGGCAAAACCCAGAAACTTTAAACAAGAACCTCAGGTTCCAAGCTATTGGCCTGTCAGAAACTTTCAGAGGCATGGGGACCCTCGGCCCTACTAGCCAGTTGGAGGCTCTCCAAAATATATATTAGCACCCGTCATCAGAAAATAAAAGAAGATGCCCAATTAACCCCTGGAGTATTAAATCACCCACATGACAGCTAAAAACCATGGAAAAAAGTGTTCTAGTTACGGTTTTAAAAATATAAGAGTGTATATTGTTCATGTTGGGCCCATGTATATTGGCCTGAAATAGTCTCAAGTATAAAAAAATTAAAAAATTCCCTAGAACTCAGCATTCTATGCTTTGAGAAACCTGAGTTCTGGTTCTTGTCAGCAATTAAAAGGTTTCCTCCTCTATATAGTTAGTATAAATATCTGTCTGTTTTAATTCACTATTTTCCTACAACATTCTAGTTCCCTGATGAGAGTGCTCCCCAGCACCCTGACTAATGCCATTCCCTAAGAGCCCTCCCATACTAATTACATAGAAAGGAAGGCCCTGGCAGGGTGACCGGGAAGTGCCCTGAGACAGAGGGTGAGTCCTCTGTGACAAAAATTAAAAGAGATAAAATATTTGTAAAATATCTATATAGGTTAAATAAAACATAAAAAATTTTACATGTACACCAGTGTTCCCTTTATAAACCACTGAAAGCCCAGATTACATTCAGAAGTACACTGGTCACGTAACACCCTCTCATATTCTATTTGAGGGATGTTTTATAAGATATAACATTAATACAGAGTCAGAAAATCCTGTGCCAGTGTTGTATCTCATTAAACGTCTCTCATTTGTAAAATGTAATAATTTGGTTGTTTAAATTGTTAAGAAAACTGAGACATTGTCAAAAGATAAGATTCTTGCCTTTTAAACCTTCTAGTTTATCAATTTGACTGAGTGAATAGATGACGTCATAGTAAACTGGGATACTGTTTTGTGGGAAATGAGGTTCTGTGCATAAGAAAAATTTAGAAAAGAAAATAGTATTCCGTAAAGAAAGACTCTTGTGTGATAAATTTTGTCCTACAACAGAATGATAGTTTAAAAAAGTGAAAAGCAGAGCAAAAGTTAAAGAAAGTTTAAGAATGTTTGTAAATTTTCTTTGCAGGTCATAAAAAAAAATTGTGAAAGAGTTTACATATGATCCAGTTAACGACGTGTTCCCTTTAAAATCTTCTAATTTATAATCTTGTTTAAACAAACATTTTATGCCTTTGTTGTTTGACAAAACTTCCGAAGTCAGAACTCTAAATTTGGAGCTTAGCACCTGTAGCACAGTGGTTGCAGCATTGGCCGCCTACACCAAGACTGACTGATTCAAACTCAGCCTTGGCCAACTAAACAAAAGAGAAAGGCACAACTCTGAATTTAGGCTTTTTAAAATGT
>CAUYON010021405.1:0-29090 GCA_963573935.1 Arctocebus calabarensis
GGGGGTGGGGTCTTGGGGTCTTGGTGTGTGCCACACCTTTTGGGGGCAAAACAAGATTGTAAGAGGGTCTTTTCCTAACAAATGCAACCAGTGTAACATGGTTTCTTGTACCCTCAATGAATCCCCAACAATAAAAAAAAAAATCTGTGGCATATTTATACCATGGAATACTATTCAACCATTAAAAAAGATGGAGACTTTACATCTTTTGTATTAAATTGGATGTAAGTGCAACACATTATTCTTAGTAAAGCATCACAAGAATGGAGAAGCAAGAATACTATGTGCTTACTTCTGATATGAGGACAATTAATGCTCTAGTATACAACAGGAAATAGGGGAAGGATGTACAGGGAGAGGGAAGGAAGGAGGGGGTGGAGGGTCACTGAGTGTGACACACCTCTTAGGGATGGGACACAATTATAACAGGGACTTTAACTAACAAATGCAATCAGTGTAACCTGGTTTTTTATACCCTCAATGAATCCTCAACAATAAAAAAACTAAAAATAAAAAATAAAATAAAGTGCAGCCAGGACTGTGAAAAAAAGTTTAAAAAATGCAAAGAAAAGTTCCCTTTAACCAATTGGTAAACTGGTTCCAACTGATCCACCACCAAAAGGCAATTTATGCTCTTATACTTGTCAGAATGTGGTCTGCAGTGAAGCAGGAGGTGGCAACACTTGATTGCTTATTAAAATGGTGACTTACTCCTTAAACAAGAAAAGGATGCCCACTATCACCTCTGCCATTTAAAAAAGTACTGGAACTTCTAGCCAAAGAAATTAGGCAAGAAAAAGACACCAAACTGTATAGGAGGATGTTAAATTGTTCCTGTTTGCAGACAAAATTTTATTTTTTTTTGAGATAGGGTCTCACTTTGTTGCCCTTGGTAGTATGCCATGGTATCATAGCTCACAGCAACCTCAAACTTGTAGGTTCAAGCAATTCTTTTTCTTCAATCTCCCAGGTGGCTGGGACTACAGGTTCCTGCCATAGCACCTGGCTGTTTTTACAGATAAGGTCTCACCCTGGCTCAGGCTGGTCTCAAAACTGTGAGCTCATGCAGTCCACCCACATCAGCTTCCCAAATGCTGGGATTACAGGCATGAGCCACTGTGCCTTGTGACATGATTCTTATTTATGATATATAAAGCACTCTAAAAACCCTGCCAAAACCCTGTTGCAACCAAAAAATAAATTCAGTAAAGTTTCTGAATACAAAAATCAGGATTTATATTCACTTACAGTAAATAATCTGAAAAAGAAATCAAGAAAGTAATTTTATTTATCATATCAATCAAAAATACTTAGAAATAAATTTAACCAAGAACGTGAAAGACCTGTACACTAAAAATTATAAAACATTGATAAGATGCAAAAGAAATAAATGGAAAGATATACCATGTTCATGAATTAGGAGAATGAACATTGTTAAAATGCCCAGGCAATCCCTATCAAAAGTCCAATTCCTTTTTTCACAGAAATAGAAAAAAAAAAATCTAAAGAATATCTATGGAACTATAAGATCCCAAATAGCCAAAGCAATCTTGAGCAAAATAAGCAAAGCTTTCAGCTTCATAATTCCTGATCTCAAAATATTCTTCATACTCTAAAAATATAGCAATCAAAACAGCATGGTACTGGCATCAAAAACAGACACATAGACCACTAGAATGATACAGAGCCTAGAAATAAACCCAAGTATTTATAGTCATCTGATTTTCAAAAAAAGTGCCCCCCTAAAAATAAAAATACACAATGGGGAAAGGACATTCTCTTTAATAAATGTTATTGTGAGAATGACATATCCACATGCAAAAGAATTTAAGCCCTCATCTCACACCATACACAAAAAACACCTCAAAACAGTTATGTGAGACCTAAAACTATAAATCTACTAGAAGAAACCATACTGACTGGAAAATCTTTGTGCCATTGGTCTAGGTAATGAATTTTTGGATCTGACCCTAAACACATAGGCAATAAAAGCAAAGTAGAGACCTGTGAGATTATATCAGACTGAAAGCTTCTGCACAGAAAAGAAAATAATAAATAGAGTAAAGAGACAACCTGTGCAATGGGATAAAATTTTTGCAAACCACACATCTGATAAAAAGTTCAAATCTAAAATATATAAGCAGATCAAATAACTCAATAGCAAGAAAAATAACCTGATGTAAAAATAGGCAAAGGACCTGAACAGATATTTTTCCAGAGAAGACACACAATGGCCAAGAAACAAATGAAAAAATGTTCAACATCAGTAATCGTGAGGGAAACGGAAGTGAGATCAGGGAAATCCCACTGAGATATCACCTCACACCTGTTAGAATGGCTACCATCAAAAAATGAAAGCTAGGAAGAGAAGAAAGAGAGAAAGAAGGAGGGATTGGGGTCTCAGTGTGTGACACATCTTGACCCTCAATGAATCCCAAATTACAAAAAAATGAACGCTAAGCATTAGTGAGAATGTGGGGAAAAAAAGAACCTTTGCAAAATTATATGGAAATGTAAATTAGTATAGCCATTACAGAAAACAGCAGTATGGAAGTTTCTCCAAGAATCAGAAATAGCACTACTGTATGCTCCAGCCATCCCACTTCTTGGTACGTATCCAAAGGAAATGAAATCACTAAATTGCATGATATCTGCATTCTCTTTTTTACTGAAGCACTGTTCACAATAGTCAAGATACAGAATCAATCTAAGTGTTTTCATTAACACTGAATGGTTAAAGAAATTGCAGTTCAACCTCTGTAAGTTGAAGACCCAAGGAACTATAACAAATTGGTCAACATGTGGAATTGGTCAACATCAGGAACTAGGCCAACTGTACTGATAGACACATGTGATACACATCTGGTCTAAGAAAATTAGGTCAACTTAAAGAGGTGGTCAGTGTGGAGAGGTGGTCAACTATAGAAGTCCCACAGTATCTATAATGCTTGGGACCAAAAATCTCTTAGACTTCAAATATTCTCAGATTTTGGAATATTTCCATATACGTAATGAGACATCTTAGGGATGTCATCTTATATTTGTTTCAGATAAATCTTATATGCATAGCCTAAAGATAAGTTCATACAATTTTTAATGACCTTTTGCATGAAACAAAGTTTGAGTGAATTTTGACCCATGACCCATCATCTGAGGTCAGATGTGAAATTTTCCAGTCAAAGCATCATGTCAATACTTTCAAATGCTTTAGATTTTATAGCATTTCAGATTTCAGATTTTCAGAGTAGGAATGTTCAGCCTCTGTGTGCTATTCAGCTTTAAAAAAGAATGAAAGGGCAGCACCTGTGGCTCAACAGAGTAGGGCGCTGGCCCCATATGCCGGAGGTGGCGGGTTCAAACCCAGCCCTGGCCAAAAACTGCAAAACAAATAAAAGAAAAAGAAAAAGAATGAAATCCTGACATTGTGACAGCATAGATGTGCCTGGGTGACATCGTGCTAAGGGAAATAAGCCAGGCACAGAGAGATAGATGCCACGTGATCTCACTTACATGCAGAGTCCAAAAAAGTTAAACTCCCAGAAACAGAGTAGAATGATGGTTGTCAGGGCCTGGGATGGGGAGGGTTAGAGAGAACTTGGGCAAAGAATGAAAAATTTCAGTTAGGAAGAATAAGTCCAGGAACTCTATTATACAACATGGGGAATATAGCTAATAACAATTGAAAATTGGCAACAGAGTAGATTTTGTGTAGTGTTCTTACCATAAACCATGACATGTGATCGTTATGTCACTTATGTACATATGTTAAGTAGTTTACCTTAGCCACTTCCCAATGCGTATGTGCTTCACAACATTATATTGCACACACCATATATATAATTTTTGTCAACTTTAAAACAAATAAGAATAAGGGATATTAAAACAGTAATTAATGGAAATAAATATATTTAAAAAAACATTGGTTCTCAGGATGCATTCCAGACATAGTGAATCAGAGTCTGCAGTTTACAAGGTCCTCAGGTGACCAGGCTGTGCACTGTGACTGAGTGAGGCTCTATTCTAGAATGCATGGTCCATTGATCGACAGCATCCTCATTACCTGGAGCTTCTTACAAATGCAAATTCCTGGATTCTACCTCTAAGCCAAAGGCTCAAAATGCATATGGGTAGAAGGGGGAATATGGATGTCTGTTTTAGCAAGTTGACTCCCATGGGCTCCTATTATTGGAGAACAAGCAGCTTAGTATATAGAAACCTGCCACTTGGTGGGTCTTCACCAAGGCCTTTCCAGTGATCTCTTGCCCTTCTACTGACTGTACTTTGGCCATCTAATTGCTAATTAACCTGGAATGGGTAGGGGACAAAAGAAGAAACAAATCAATCCATTTTCCTTCCCAATCAGATTTATGGTAAAGGTTTTGGAAAAGGGCACATAATTAGAATGAGATATTTAGGATTATCCATGGATTACAGTACTCCATGAAACACATTTCCTCCATTACCGTGGTTAATTAGGAATAGACCATAAGAGCACTGTAATGCTGTTGTGTGCAATAGAGAAGGACACATATTACAACTCAGGAAGATACAGCTTATTCCTGTGAGTTAAAGGGTGCTGAGTGTGTCCAAACACAAATCCTTTTAGGACACTAGACATGACTCGTTTTATTATTGTGTCCTCTCCATCTTTATAACTTTTATTCATTTCTGTAGAGCTTGTTAATATTAGGCATGACTAGAAGTCAGAAAATCATTTTAGTCATCATGCAATCAATGTACACCTTAGTCTTTAAATGCTTTTCCATTGTGAGGAAGAAAGAAAAGTTAATTAAAAGGTGTATGTAAGATCATAAGTAGATTTTTCTGTATTTTGTGTGGATAATCTGGAAGATGGATCATATTTTGTTTCAGGAATTATACTCTATTTGAAAAGAAGTCTACATGCCAAAAGAACATGCTTCCCACATAAACAACAACGGTGTACTGTTAACATTCTCACAAAAGCTATAAATGTTCTACATCAAGGTAAACATTTTAATTAGCCAGAAAAGTTATTTTTCTTAACACAATCAGCAATTTTGCCCACCAACCCTTCCACAGAGCTGCTGAAATGTTCCAAGTACAAGAAAGTAGGGCCAGAAGTACCAGCTCACGCAAAGCATCACTGATGAAATACCAGGCAGAGAAAAAAGAAGAAAGAAAAAAACATTGTCCTTGGAAGTACAAGCACTTCTGCAAAACAATTAACTTAATTAACCAGACACCATGAATATTCATAAGGCTGTTAATGTCTCCCACATCCAAACAGATAAATGTGATGTAATGACTTCCTAGTCAAGCATATCTAAAATTCTCATGAAAACAGCACCTACACTTTGGTTCTTTGCCTGAAATATCATAGAAATTAACAGTCCCTCGGCAATATTTTATTCTCCTCAAATTAATTGGAAAGCATGGATTTATTTACGCAAACTGTATAGGAATATATGGTTCCCAGCCATCAGTATGAGGATCGAGCCTTGTTTTACAACAACTGGATTGCTTTTTTATTTTTATGTTCTCTCAGGCATTTTCTCTCTCCATCCTCCTCCCCCTCCACCTTTTAATCAGAATCTCTTCTGTACAGTTCCTTAGCACCCAGTTCCCATAGCAACCAACACCATTCCTAATGGCCAGCAGTTCAAATACAGGCTTCCCCACATCTGATCCATTTGAGTCTGACCATAATTCAGCTGCTTCGTCTGTTGGCTCAGTGGAGTAATTTCCTGAACACTCTCCCTCTGGATGTCTCTCTCCAGGAGGCAAATGGCTTCAAAGGCAGTCTGTCTCATGTTCAGCTTGGAAACTTCCTGCCTAGCTCTTGTTCCCATTCTCTATTAAAAACCCTGACTAGGCATAGAGTCCTCATATTAAACACCTCCCACACAGGACTTTCTCCTCCTATTAGATGGAATTGAAAAGCTGAAACGCCAATACAAATGACCAGCTTTGGTAGCATACTGTGTCTTCAAAACAAAAAGTGTTAAAATGACATTTCTACAAATATCCATGGAATATTCAGAATGCTTCAAAAATCATAAGTATGCTGAATAATTAAGACAGTGATACAATTCGTTGCTATTCCTTTATAAACCCTGAGTTACAGATTAAAAGCAGAAGCATAAACACCAGCCTTTGTAGCCAACCACTCACTTTAGGTCAAGTACGTATCTATGGGGATACCCATCTTTCCACTTCTGATGCATAGCCGATAATGAATGACCTCAGGAGTTTAAGTACTAATGAACAGAAATAGTTACCTAAGCACGTACTCTGGTCATGAAGGGAAATCTTGGAAATGTTCCACTATCATAGTCGGAACTACGAAAATGACCTGTAAAGATGGCCCCAAATACATCTTATTTTTCTCTGTGAATTAGGTTATTTTGTTGCCTTCTACTGAAAAGGTTTTTGTAATATATGTACTTTACAAGTATAAGGATATATCCAAACATCTCTATCTTTTTAAATTCTTACTTAAAGATTGTATACTATGAAAGGACATTTGGATAGCTTTTGTCTTTGGTCAATTTACTAACAATACTAAATATACTCAACCCCATACTAAGTCAATGTTATTATCAAAGAGATGTTGAATTTTTTTCAACCATGTATATTAATTTCTATTTTCATAGGGAAAAATTTTTCTGTTTTAAGCCCTAATGTGATGCTTTTAAAATGAAAAAAAAAATCAATCTTCACTATCATTTATTGAAATGCTGTGGGATAAGTGATTGTATAACATGATTGACTTGTGAAAGATGTTCATGTCTATTCAAAGTGTTGCTCTCACTGTTCCCCTGGCTCTGACCTCTGTTTTCTCTTGCCACCTTCACCTAATCCTTCTGCGTCATGCTGCAAAACGAATCCTCCTAGAACAAACTCCCTTCCCCTGAAACATTCTTTCATTCCCTACTGCTTATCAAATACAATTCAGACCCCTTACTGTGGCCTGCAGGGGCCTTCATGGTTGGGCCTGGTTTGACATCATTATCTTCCAAAGAACGCCCTGTTTTCTATTCCTCAAACTCTTCTGAGTTTTGCCTTTGCTTTTATTATTTTTGCTGTCAAGAAAGTAACTTACTCTCAACTTTTCAGGTCAGATCCTATCCATTTTAAGTCATAATCCAAGTGTATGCACTATCTGAAGTCTTCTTTCTATTTATTCATTCAAAATGCTCATCTGAAAGCTCACTGTGTCAGATTTTAATCTAGGTGCTGAATGAATGTCCGTGGATAAAAAAATAAAAAACCTTGCCCTTAAGGAGCTTGCTCTCCAGCACCGTGATCCTCCTTCTAGTCAGAAGAAATTCTTTTGACCTTCTCGAGATTATCAGTTTATTCATTAGTTATGTGAATTATATTTCACCTCATATGGAATTGTAAGCAGTTTAAGTAAATTGGCCTTGTTTTGAAACTTCCTATCTCGTACTGTGTGATCATAAGACCTTGTTATAAGAAGGCAGAATATTCATCATCCCATCTGTTGATTGTTCACATATTAAACCCTTTGCACACACCATCTAATTTAATGCTACAATAGCCTTGGGATGAAGTGAATAATACATATGTTATCCCTATTGCTATTGGAAGAATAAGGCTCAGCAAGATTAAATGACTTGTCTAGAGTCTCACAATTCTAGTAAAATGCCAGAAGTCTGGATCTTTTAGATTTAAAGTCTGTACATTTAACTCTGTCTAGGTTAGAAAGTTAACAAGGAAAAAAATGTAAGAGGATCAAATGAAGAAATCCATGGCCACTCCCTTGCCTGCTGGTATTAAGCCGAGTGGAAGCTGTGCTCTGACAGGAGATAGGATTCCGTCTGTTTCCATCCCAGCATTCTTCTGGGCTCTAAGAAGCAAAGCATGGGCTGCTTCACTAGCAGATCCATCTCCACCAACACAGACAACACTGGAAAAAAAAATTAGGGAAAAGATTCAAACTTGAGTATGATTAGTAAGACTTCATGAAATTTCGACTTCCAACCATTTTACTAATCTCATATAGTCTATGCGCAGGACCAGTTACATGCACCTTCAAAAATGCTCGTATGGGTCCATGGGGAAACAACACAAACAAACACTGCACAGGCAATGCTTACTTCACAAACTGAATACTGAGAGACTTCTCAACAGACAAAATATAGAGTTAAGAGGCATTAAAACACTTGAACATGTTAACTTGCATCAGACCTGCATTTTGTTCGGTTAACTTTCAAAAGCATATCCTTCTCATTTCGCTTATGTAAATAATACTGTCATATGCAATTCATTTAACTAACCCCAACCAAAGCCATAAAATTCTGCTAATTTTCAATAAAGCTCTGAAAAGACAGACAGCAATAAAGATCATGTAAAATATGAAGCTTTAATCTAAGGAACTGCTAATCATCATTAGTATATGAATGCAGTAATTGCAAACATGATCTGGTTTTCATCTCCTTGACACTGCTGCTACATGGCACATCTAAATTTAGTTTTACTACCTTTTGATCCTAGATAGTACTGCTAACATTTTTTTAAGACTTCATGATAAGTAGACTACTAGGAGGTGGAGGTAATCCATCAGAGTAACACATATGGTATCAGAAATTTGTTTCATAATCACTTGTATTTAAAAAATGCAAAATAATCTTAAGCATCAAAATGTCATCAATTTACCCAAGAAAAACATGATTTTGCATTGCTGAAAGTAAGTGTCAATGACTCAAATCCTACAAGGGCCCAGCAGGAAGGGAAGAGCATGTTCAGTTTAAAGAGACAGCAACATCTTCTTAGCTAAGGCCCACTCACATCATGTGGGAGGCCTAGCAGATCCAGATCTGATTTTTCAAGGGAAGTCTGTGATTTTAGAATGAGTCTCCTAACTTGCACATACTAGCAACTAGCATTTGGTACACTTAAAACCTCTCTGTGCAAAAAAAAAAGAAAGCCTATGATCAACAGGAGTTCCTCGTTCCCTAAAGATAAGGAAGCTCAGAGGGTGGTAACCAGAGAGGATGCAAGTGTCTTTTCCATCAATTCCTTCCACCTGCCTTTGATCTTCCTAGTCCCTTCACCTAGCTGAGGTTAGGACCCGTGGCTCCACAAAACCTAGGCCATCCAAGTCCACTCAGGATATGATCCTGGACATTTTTGATTATCATTCTTTGTGTGTCTTAACTGATTCTAGGGGTTCACAATGTGGCCCCTGACTCAGAGAAAAGAGATAATATCTACTGAGGACAAACTATACATCAGAGGGGATGTTTATTCTTTTCTATTAAATCCTTAGAATTCTGAAAAATAGGCAATATCCCCATCTCTGTAGAATGGGAAACCAAAGTTTGATTTGAACCTTACTGTTTTGATTTTTAAAATCTCCATGAAACTTCCATACACTCCACAAACTTATAACTCTCTATGCATGCTTGCCTACGTACTGACATGTGGGTACCATAAAGTCCTCAAATAAAGGGCCAATAAAGTCATCAAAAAAATCTAATTTAACACTGAAGACCTAATATATGAACTAATGATAATTATATAGGATGACAACCCTTGACTCCTAGAATCCTGCGTACAATTACAGTATGTACATATCATTTATATGTTATTTCATTGCTGGAGTTAACAGAAATGGCCTTTCCATTCTTCTCTTCTGCTACAAAAATCTTTGAAATTTTTTTTTTTTCTGAGACAGACTCTCACTATGTCGCCCTCAGTAAAGTACATCACAGCTCACAGCAACCTTAAACTCTTGAGCTTAAGTGATTCTCTTGCCTCAGCCTCCTGAGTAGCTGGGACTACAGGCGTCCACCACAATGGCCGGCTATTTTGGGGGTTGCAGTTATCATTGTTGTTTAGCAGGCCCAGGCTGGGCTCTAACCCTTAAGCCTTCATGTATGTGGCTGGCGCCCTACACACTGAGCTATGGGCGCCGAGCCAAATCTTTGAAATTTTGCTGGAACACATTCTATGTTAAATCTTGTAAAACTAATACAAATATAATAATTAAGGAAATATTAGGAATATTTAGTGACTAATTACTATGCGTATGAAGCACTGTTCTTAGCACTGTCCATGTATTAACTCATTTAATTTGAACAATAACTGCATACAATAATTAACAATAGATATCATTACCCTTAATTTACAGATAAGGAGACTAAGGCATAGAAAGATTAAGTAACTTTTCCAAGGTCATACCACTAGTGAGTAATAGAATAGGGATCTGAAATGAGACAATGTGGCCATAGAGACTGAACTATTATTCTTTATACTCCTTTTCTATATGTGAAACCTAATAAAAATAGCCCTATGAGAATTTCATTATTTTGACAATCAAACTATCAGTAGAACTGCCATGAAATTGAATGAATTAGAATAAGTCTACACTCAAACCTCCATAGTTGACCACCTCTCTCTCTCTTTTTTTTTTTCTTTCAGTTTTTGGCCAGGACTGGGTTTGAACCCACGACCTCTGGCATAAGGGGCCGGCACCCTACTCCTTTGAGCCACAAGTACCCCCCCATTGACCTCTTTAATTGACTTAATTTTCATAGACTAGACATGCACCACTGGTATGTATCAATATAGTAGGCCTAGTTCCTTTTGTTGATCACCTCCATACATTAACTAGTTTGTTACAGCCCTGGGTGTTCAACTTACATAGGTTCTACTGTATTTATTCTGTTGACAACTATGAGATCATTAAGATCACATTCAGATACAGTGACATCATCTAGGGAATATGCTTAATACATAAACATCACAAAAGTCTGAATACTATGGGAAAAGGCAAAAAATATCACCAAATAGTCAATGTTTTATAATGAGTTAATTTAACAATATCTAAGAGTTACTCTATATAAACCTTAGAAGAACTATTTTTTGCATGTGACAAATCTTGTTTTCAGAAGCAAACTCGTTGCCATGGCTCCAAACAGAATAATTCTGCCTAGAAAAGGTAAAATCAAAACTGGGTGCTAATGTCTTATTTCCCTTTTTAAAGAGTGATAAGAAAGACTTTTTAAATGGGTGTTTGTATATTGATTAACCAATATTTTCTGTGAAGTGGTTCTTCAATTCAGAGTTTTATTCTTTTTTTTAAACTTTACTAAGTAATATAAATATTATAATCAGTATGATAAAGTATTAATATAAGTCAAATAATATCTCCACTATTATAGGTCTAGTTAATGATGAAATGAACAAAAATTCAACATTTTTAAAAATTGTGAAAAAGAGAATTAGTGTTTACAACTGCATAAAAGCTACAGATTTTTAAAGCTATAATCGTGAACACAACTGGTATTGCTTCAATTCTATGTGGCTTATTATTGTACTTTCCATGCTCAGCATAAGTAGGGAGCAATGTTGAATCTGAAGTTCCTGTAAGTTTTCTCAGTGGATCACTGGAACACACTGGAGTAGGGCTCCAGCTTTCCTAAGTACTGATACACCATTTCTGTTGGCTTTAGAAATATACCATAATGTGTCTCCATAGAAACATAGGCAGCTCAATTTTTTTAACTCAAAATCTTAGCAAACAATAATTCTTGAACATTATTTACCAAATCGCAAACATTATTTGCCGAATCACTTTGCTGTACTAAATAGTATATGCAGAACCTTTCTTTGAGTCTGGGCGTGGTGACTTCTGCCTGTAATCCTAGCACTCTGGAAGGCTGAAGTGGGTAGATTGTTTGAGCTCAGGAGTTTGAGACTAGCCTGAGCAAGAGCGAAAACTGGTCTCTAAAAAAATAGCCAGATGTTGTGGCAGGTGCCTGTAGTCCCAGCTATTTAGGAAGCTGAGGCAAGAGGATTGCTTAAGCCCAAGAGTTTGAGGTTGCTGTGAGCTATGATGACACCACAGTACTCTACCAAGGGCAACAAAGAAAGACTCTGTCTCAATAAAAACAAACAAACACCTTTCTCTTTTCTATAAATTTCAAATCAAGTGTGCTATAGCCACTTTTTGAAAAGGTTCAGGTATAAGAAACCCACCACTGCACAACATTCCATTTCCAAACAGTTCTACCTGGGCATGAAATTGCTCTTCTGAAGTGCTTAAAGAAACTGTATTTCCATTGTTCTCCTCATATACCCCTCTATGTAAGTCGAAGTAATGCCTTAAAATTACATTTTATTAAGATAATTATCACAACTACTATACCAAGTTCTACTGGAAAAAAAAAAACTAAACACACAAAAATAAGTGAGCTATTTGAAAGTTCTTGGAACACTAGGGACTTCAACTAGAAAATTTAAATTATTGTAAGCATGAAATAAATCAGCATGCAGTAGCATTTAGAAGCAGTTAAATAACAGAACTCAATTCCGACAATGGTGAGGCCAAACTATTTGGTTTAAAAAAGCAATTGTGGAGTAATAACTGAAGATCTATATACATTTTAGCACCACACTTCAAAATGACAACACTTGCCAGGACAAATAAATAAGAATTAAATATATTCAGATAAAAAGAAAAAAATATCTATACTTGTACTACTAATTAAATATATTCAGATAAAAAGAAAAAAATATCTATACTTGTACTACTAATTAAATATATTCAGATAAAAAGAAAAAAAATCTATACTTGTACTATTCAGATAAAAAGAAAAAAATATCTATACTTGTATACTTGTATCTATATTGAGCAATACTCTTCATTCAGCAAAGGTCTTTTTAATCTTTGCCAGAGTATAGGTAACAGTGGAACATTGTAAATAACCCATTCAGCTGAGCATTTCTTAATGTTGGTGCATAAGACTAGGTATAAATAATCAAATAATCTGTAGTATTTGTTATTTTTATTATCATTTATATAATCGAGTTTTGAAGCAAGAACTCATTTGCAATGCCACTACCCTCATACTCATAAGCTCTAGTTTGGGACTGTGCAGCATAATAACGGTAGACAGTAGGTGTGCAGCACTCACATCCAATTACTTTGCTTAAATTATACAGCTGCAAGATAATGTCCTAAACGTAGCATACTATTCCTTTTGTTACCTTTAAGTATAAAGTTCTAAAGTAACTTCCTACTCATATTGTTGATTCTCAATATTTGTGCAATATTGCTACCTAGATTTACTTCCCTCAATAAGATTCTTTCCTGAAAAAGTATAACTGACTTACCAGACATTTCCCCTTACCAGCTACTATTTTCTCCTCATCAAAAAAAAAAAATAAAATAAAAAAGAAAGGAAAGAAAAAAAATTAAGCATTTCTGAAATGGAGCTCTGTCAGTGCTCCATGTTAATTGTATCATTTTCCTCCCTAACACCAAAAACATTCTTTGAAAAGGTTACAGCCTTTGACTTTGGTGAAAGTGCATTCCACCTGCCTTGCTGTCTTTGGTTGCCCCTGCTCATCTTCACATGACATAGATAATTCATACACCCACCATCTTTCTGAACTCAAGCATCTATCCTTTGGGGGGGGGGAAAAAAAACTTTCCTAAAGGAATATAGTAAGTTTTAATCTGCATGTCAATCTACTTATCAAATTTGCACTTTAGCAAATTGATTCATCTAATTTTTAAAATGGCTGTTCATTGTGTGTCACTGGCCATGGTTCCAACATTTGCCTGCTAGTGAACAGTGTCTGCACACTACATTGCATTGCAAATAATGGTTTCCAGTGCTTCCTATGAATAAAACACTTACATTGTAGTCACTAAATTATGAGATATTAAAATTAGTATCTTTTATTCATTCTAAAAAGAATACATGTTTTTACAAACTATCCCAATTACACATAAATTAGCCAATGAGTACCTATTAAAATTTTTAGTGAATTTGTAAAAGAGGATCACAGGGTAGTTATGCCACACAACCAGTATAACAGCTTCCATTCATGCTTTTCTAGATGTTCAGTAAAATCTGAGAATTAAGAATTACAGATGCAAATCTCTGCATATTATATAAGTATCAGGTTGCAGACTGTGATTTCCCGACTATAACTGGAGTCTTCTGTTGGCTTCCCTATACCCGATCCTAAGAGGTGGATGGTCATGTTATATTAGCATTCGTGATTATTCCATAGACATGGACTAAAAAGAGTCTCTTTATTAAATATACACATCACAAACATTTAAAAATTTTAGTTCCCAAATATGTGGCTAAAAACTAACAGAAACATCTACTAGCAGAAGCAATAAGATAGATATAGATTCATAATGTGACCTACCCATCAAATCCCTGGAGTTCACATTCCTTAAGCAGTGATACAGCATGTCCTTCATATTCTGTTACTATTTAGAAAAAACACACACATAAAGTCAAAGTTTCAAACAATGATCTATACTTTATAACTTGGTTTGGCAAAATAACACGATAAACATATGGTCAAGTCATAGAACAGCATTTATTCTTGAATATTTATGTTTTAATCATGGGAAAGAGGATGAAATTTAGTTGCCCGATGTGTTTTATAGCTTTATGTAAAAGAGGGTCATATATTTGCTCCAACTATGTAAGTCATTTGGGGATATCCCACACATAGTGGCTAGAGAATTTATCTTGGTGCCAGTCTGTTTAGTATTCCCTCAAGAAGACATATTTCCTTTAAATCAGAGGCCTAGGAGCAGTAGTATTTTGAAAATAAGGCATATTAGCTGGCATCGAATAGTCGATACTAAATCGCTTTGGCAACCTTACATGAATAAATTAGTCAAAAGGTTAGCGTAAGATTTACAAACCAGAAGAATGTGTATCTGGAACTGCTAGACTAAAAAAAGGACGAGTTGGCTGTGAAAGTAGGAAGTCAAGCCAACACCAATGATGAGACCCAGACCCGAGGAGAAGGGTGGCCTGGGAGGCCCCAGAGCTCAAGTCCTCTGAGGAAATGAATCTGTCATTCCGTATCTCTGTCTCCACAGTCACTGATGCCCTATGCAGTATTGTAAATGCCAGTGAAGACAGGATAAATGGGCACACTGCAGATGGCACCAAGCCTCACGACCACATTTAGCATTTTCCAGGGCAGCTCTGCCAGAAGAGACAGCCCAGCTGTATCCACCCATCAAAGATTTCTGCTGACTGACACGACATTGCAGATGGATTTTTTGTGTAAGAATGTGCATCATTATATGCAAGATTACATTAATCTTTCATGCCTGTCTGTCCCTGGTGCCAGCGTGGTTCAAGCTTTTCCTCCAATGTTCTTAGATATTGTTAGAAATTATTAGTGTTGGTGTCTAAAAGCATCATTCTGTAGCCAGTGGTGTTACATTGTAATTCCCCCATAGCTTACTCAAAATGCTGTTAACGTTCACATGAATAAAACCTCTCTACATTAAATTCTAATCAGAAAAAAGCTATAATAAAACTAAATAGAAAACATTAATATTAATGAAGTCAAAAGTTAAGTTATTAAATATTTGTGATCACTCATAACTGTAGCAAGTAGTTACAAAATGCAATATAATATCTATCATAAACTGGCTACTCCAGACACACAAAAAATAATTAGGGATATTAGGAAGAAATATTTATGCTGATAATCAGTTTTCCACATCTTGCTTTTATACCAAAGCTTAATTTAGTTAGGTTTACCAAATCCATTACAAAATGGGCTTAAAAATTACGGTATAACTGACTGCCATTTTTATTCAAAAAATTTTAAATTGTCTATTTTTCCCTTGATTTTGTAAAAATTTGACAATACACTAATAAATTTGACAATACACTAATAAAATTGTGACAATACACTAATAAAAACTGACAATACACTAATAAATTTGACAATACACTAATAAAATTTGACAATACACTAATAAAAACTGTCTAAGAATAGTAATTTTTAAAGGAATACTGTAAAAGTTAAATAAAATAAAAGATCAAAAACAGACACAAAAAAGATGAAAGATGCTGATATCTATGAAATAAACGAATGAATGAAGTGAATAAAGTCTTTGGTCTTGGGGAGTTGACACTCTGAGATACACAATATACAGTAATTTAAAAATGGATATGGAATATGAAGTAGTAATAAGTGATTATAAAGATGGGCAAAAGATCTTTTTTGCCCAAAAGATAAAGGGGGATGCAGACTACTACATTTAGATATAGTTGAAAGAATAAAATATGTATTTAGATAGGCTCCCACGTATTATGGACCCTGGAATCAGAGAAGGATTTAAATCATCCCGTTCCCAATAAACAGAAAGGATTGCAAGACAAATGCAATTTCAAAAAATGTAAAGTCTCCATCTTTCTTTAAGGCTGCATAGTATTCCATGGTATACATGTACCACAATTTATTAATCCATTTTTACCTCTTTTGTGTTTACATGGATGGAGCTGGAACATATTCTTCTTAGCAAAGTATCTCAAGAATGGAAGAAAAAGCCCTAACATGGCTAACATTTTTGATGCTCAGAAACATGCTAGCCATTATCCTTAAATCTTACATTATGTGAAAAGTAGGTTCCTATTATGAGATAAATATCAGGAAAGGCAATTAATGAGCTCAGTTTAATAGGTATCCATTGGTGAGATTGGAGCCAAACTCTGGTAACGTGACTTAGGAGCCCCGCATCTTAAGTGCAGGCCTGTCTTCAGCAAGCCATGTAAGTTGTCTGGATTTGGTTCCTTCTGTTTTGTTTAAACAAAACTTTCTTCCTGCGTGAAGCCAAGAGAAGTTGACAATGAGAAAGTAGTAAAATATTACCTT
The DNA here is from genome assembly GCA_963573935.1 of Arctocebus calabarensis. NCBI lineage: Eukaryota > Metazoa > Chordata > Mammalia > Primates > Lorisidae > Arctocebus > Arctocebus calabarensis. The sequence continues at coordinate 16,666 of CAUYON010021405.1, forward strand.
TACTTTTGGCTTAAAGTTCCTACATATTTTAGGCCATACAACAAAACAACATTAACATTTATTTGGTTGAGGTTAATCTGATATTTATGTGTTTCCAGAGTATTTATAAATAGATGCGGCAACACTACACTCATTTTTAGTCGTATTTTTTCTGTGTTGCTCTGTAATATGTTCCTTTTACATATTTAATATTTTTCCTGTTTATAGATGTGATGTCTTAAGGAGAAAAAAACAACCATAACTAAGAATACATGATGTGGAGATCAGTTTCCCACATTTATAAAAAAATAGATACCTCTATCTGAGAAGATAGATGCCTTCTAAATTATATCTCTGACTGTTGACTGGGTGTCCTCCAGGGCCTGCTTTTCCAGGGAAGAACAAATTTTTCGGAGAGGGTCCTCTCTCTTTCTTCCCACATAGAAGGTAATAATCTATGTAGAGAAATCTTGGCTTTGGCCAAAGGCTCTTTTCAAGGTATATTGACTGTAATCAAATGAAGATTGTCAGAAGTAAGATCCATGCACAACTGAGTGAATCTTACTTAGTGAACTGAGTCTAGTTTCAAGGTCTTGAAAGTGAGCATTTCAGCATTAGATTGCCAGAAAGAAACTGTAACATAGCCAGTGCTTTCAGGCTTCTCACTTTTCTCTGTTTTTCCTTCACCCCTCCTCATGGGGGTATAGTTATGTTTATGACTGGCATCAATAATTGATAACTCTGGGTTTGAAGATGGCTATTCTTTCACCAAATCTCCCTTCTGCAATAGGAGCAATGTGGATTGCTAACAAGAGGGAAAGTATTCATAGGATTCTGTGAACTCACAGACCTTTCTGTCTAGGCACCTGCTTTCCCTGAGACGTTACCAGTATCATTGTTGGACCAGGAACATGCTGCTTCTTAAAACACTATGAAAGACGTTTTGTTTAGATTCTCTTCCAGGAAAAGAAGCTGGAGATTAGAACTATTGAGGTTGTTCCAGCTCCAGGGATAAAAAGTTCCTTAAAACTGCTTCCTTAAAATGGCACTGTCTAAATTGAGTCATTGTGTTACCCAAGTGCTATCTAGTTTTCAAATCTAAATGTAAACAGATAGGGGTGACAAATAGGTTCAAACATCCTCATAATGTGAGCACAGAGACTTGACATCCAAATGGTGAAAGACTGACCCTATTGTTTAATCCTAAAATTAATCTAAATTCTTCATCTTTTAAATATTTAGTATTTTTGGTGGTTCCATACATTCCAGAAATCAAAAAAAAAAACTCTCAAAACCAAAACAGGGCTCTAGTTCTATTTATGGTTTTTTCTTGCTCATCCAGAGCAGAAAAGATTGAAAGTATCTCTGAGTCTTATTTCCTTCATACAGTTCCTAGAGAGTGATAAATATTTCATCAAACACAGAAATGCTCTTGAGGGTGTTTCAAATACACTGATGTTTTGTAAACATAGAAACCAAATCTAGTTTTTAGTTGTCATGGTTTTGCAATAAGCTTTTGTGTAAATTAGGTTTTGTCCTTGATATTCTAGTTTTATTTACTCATTAGTTTGTTTGATAAATACATATTCAATGCCTACTAAGTGGCAGGAATTGTGCTTTGATGCTGGATACAGAATAGGGAACAAAATAAGTGTGATTCTTTCCCTTTTGGAGTTTATAGTCTATTGAAGAAGACAGATTCTAAGCAAAAATGAAGAAATGAAATATAATTACAGAAGGACAGAAAATAAAAGAGCAAAATGAATAGAAACACCTGTCTTGATACACAGGTAGATTTAGAAGTGCTCCCACCCCCCATTCCTTCTCCCTGGAGAAAACAGACATTCACCCTTCACTACTCTGTTATCACAATTTGCTATTTTGCCACCAATTTTATTCTCCTTGCATGGGTCCCTGAGTATTTCATGCATTGAGGTTCCCTCTCTCCCTTCACGATCAGGGGAGTTCTCATTCCCCGAGATGTGGAAAGTCTAATCACGATGTGCTCTGACCTGTTTGGTTGATGTCCCTATGGCTACCAAGTGCTGCGTGCATCTCAGCAGCCTGTCCTCCTCTGTTTCTGTGTCCACTTTGTCATCTGCCATTATCTGCTCATGTCCCAGAGAGTTTGCTCCTACCAGCTTTCCTGCTGGTCAGGTTTTTTTCCTGTTTCTAAACATATATCTCAATGTCTGGCATGATCTTCACACTTTCCCAGGCACCTTCCTCGGCTCAACCTGTCTACTTGGCAGACAAGCACTTTGGAACTTCATATCTCCTCTTTCTCATGCCACTGACATAGTCTTTTTTTGGCACAGATGTCAACAGGTAGGATCAAATGGAAAGAGGCATGAAAGGTTAATTCCCCAATATCAACCTTGACTATAGGAAATGTATTTGCAGAGTAACAGCTAAGTGGAACTCCTTGAATGAACAGTACTCTGTGACAACTATTAAATGAGAACATTTCTGGCACAATGAAGACAAAGTAAAGTTGTTTCAATGTCATGGGTCACTGGGTGAAGAGCAGAAAAAGCCAGCTCTTCGTCCTTACACAAGAGCCCTTCAAACGTGGGAAGCCAATGTTACAGACCTCAAAAGTTTAACCAAAGTGTGAGCAGCTGTTGCCAAAGTCAAAGGACAATTTTTTCAAACACAATTATTAATCTTCATCAAATTCTTATTCAAGCATGACCATTATCAATCTATCAACATTATATACAAAGCAAAATGTAAATTCCAAATCTATTTATGTAGATAGGGAAGAGAATTGTTATTTATGTTATTTGAGAAATTATATCAGTGATGACTTTGCTTCCAGAATAGGAGGCGCTGTAATAGATTTTATATCCAGTAGACATTTTTTAAAAAGGACTATAAAGTCATAGGGGAGAAGAGTTTTATTTTTTCATCATGGCTAAAAATACTAAAATAAAAGATTATATTAATAAGAGAAAAGCACACAAATGTATATAAGTATTACTTACCACAAGAACCTTCATAAATGGAGACTCTCTGCAAATAAGGGAAGTAGGGTTATATTTATAGATTGATGTACAGAAGTATGATTAGAGGACAATATGGTATTATCCACATGTAATGCACTGGTGTTGGGGAAGAATTTAGCCAGGACTGTTTGTTCAGTTTCTTCTCTGTGTTTCTATGTCTTCGTTCCTTTCCTCTGGATTTAACGAAGACTCTATAGAATGAGAGACTGATCACCTACATTAGAGGAAGGTTAGAGAACTATTTTGTAGTCCACTTCAGGAGGGAAAATGGGAAGTCAGTTAAACCTTCCTGCTTGTGCTGTTTGCTCAAAGGCCAAAGTGCCATAGTTTGGGGAAGCATATTCTGATCACCGTCAAAATGGAAAGGTCATTTATTAGTCTAAGTTGAGAATAAACAAAACTCCATCCTTTTTTCAAAATGATTCCCTTTCCAATTTCTTTTCTTTATCTCAAGTTTTTTCATTGAGACTAATTTGGAGTTGGAAGGACTTTAATGAAACATGAAGATGTTTCTTGAGAAAAGATTTATAAGAATTTGTTTAATGATTGATTTTTTACACTCATCTTCCAAAATTATTTGAGATGGCTTATGAAAATCATATATGTCAAGAAGACATAGATACATAAATGAGAAAAAAGATAAGGAGAAAACAAAAACAGAAAAAAAGCTGACCCAGGGATAAAGTCGGTGCTCATAATAATGGACTGGTCGGAGTGTCGTAGTAGGAAGACCTCATGAGAAAGAATGTTCAGGAATATAATCCATAGATTTTAGTGGCTCAGAGGGAGACAATTATTCGTGTATAGAAACCAAAAGAATGTTCTCTTGAGCAATTCTTAAAAAAAAAAAACTGTAGGGTAATGGAATGAAAGGCATATTCTACAATATTAGTTCACTAAGAACCATCCAGAATATTATATATTATTGTCTTTTATCAAGCTATATTAGTTTTTATTAATATAACAACATTGCTATTATAATAATACAAATTTAGTGGTTTAAAATAGCACATTTTTATTATCTAATAATTCTAAAGGTCAGAGGTCTGAAATGAGTCCTAAGATCAGGATTAACAAAGCTATAATTCTTCTGGAAGTTTTAAGAGAGAGTCCATTCCTTATACTTTTTTTTTTTTTTTTTTGAGACAGAAACTCACTCTGTTGTCCTGGTTAGAGTGCCGGGCTGTCAGCCCAGCTCACAGCAACCTCAAATGCCTTAGTTCAAGTAATCCTTCTGCTTCAGCCTCTGGAGAAGCAAGACTACAGTACCTGCCACAATGTCTGGCTGATTTTTCTATGGATAGTAGAGATGAGTCTCACTCTTGCTCAGTTTGGTCTTAAACTCCTGAGCTCAAGCAGTCTACCTGCCCCAGCCTCCCAGAGTGCTAGAACATTCCTGATATTTTCAAGCTTCCAGAGTCTGCTTACATTTCTTGATTACTGGTCTGTATCTCTGACCTCTGCTTCTGTCATTAGATTGCCTCTGACTTTAATCCTCCTATCTCTGTTCTGTAACAACCATGGTAGTTACATTGGGCCCACCAGGATGGTCCAGGATAATTTTCCCGCGTCAGCATCTACATGTCCGTTTTGCCATGTAATGTAATATATTCCAAAAATTAGAAAATGATCATCTTTTGGGGGTGACTAATCAGTTTACCATTCATGCCCTAATGTAGGCAAATTATTGGATGAGAAAACTGGATGAGTCTGTACACGAGCTCTCTGTTCATCTCCAACATACAAGGAAAGTCAGGAGAGATCAGAGTACACTCAGATTTTATGGTCATGAAGGAAAAATTTATTCTGGAAGCTCTGGCTTTCATTTTGATATTAAGCTGGAGGTAACTGCTCTGTGCTTATATAGCTTATCTTTAGAACCATCTCTGCTTTTAGAGTCAAAGGCCAAGAAAACAACAATAAAAACTACAAGTAATTTTCTGTGAATTAATCTGCGTGATAAAGAATGCAGCAATAGTCAAAAGCAATAGCTGCACTTGAGATGCTTGTCTACAGGAAGCTCTCAGCCTGAGAAGCTCAGGCTTGAAATTATTAAAGTGGAAAATGACTTTACATTTTATAAGGAATTGGATGGATAGGTTAAGAGAAAAATATCTAACAATCTAAAATATATGCTGGGTTTTGGAAAACTAGTTAGTTTCTCCTGGCTAAGTCTGGAGAGCTAAGTTTTGGTATCCTTGTATTACAGGCACTGCTGACCTTGGAAGTGATTCATTTGAAGGTCTCAGGCCTTGAAGTCTAGGAAAGCTAGCATTCTCTTAAGGTATGTGAGAGCTGCCTACTCCGTGCCCTGGAAAATTGACTTTTTTTTCCTAGTCTTGCCCTTACATTAACTTAGAGATGAAACTAGAGGATGGTTAACTTTGGGCCAAGATTGCTGACCAGCACCTCTCAGGAGACCGTGCTGGGAAGGGGCTGGCCCCAATCATCCCAAGGTCTATAGACAAAAAAAGTAGGGCGGTTGGCACACTGAGTCATATTCTGTGACAACAGAAAAAGTCCTTAGACAAATTCTCAGACAATAGGAAAAGTCCTGCCAGGTGTCTATTCTTACTACAGATAATATTCATCTTTATAGCCCATGAAAAGATGCATTAGTTTGCTATGCTTTCCACAACAAACTACCACAGACTGGGTAGCTTAAACAATGAGAATTTATTTACTCACAGTTCTGGAGATTAGAAGTTCAAGATCCAGATATTGGCAGGCTTACTTCAAGCTAAGGTCTCTCTCCCTGCTTTGCAGATGGCCCTCTCCTCCCTCTGTCTACACACAGTCTTTTCTCGGTACCGATTGTGTTCTGATCTCTTTGTATAAGGACCCCAATCATGTTGGAGGAGGGCCCATTATAAACCTCAATTAACTGTATTTTTTTTTTAAACATCCTGGCTCCAAATGGGGGCGGGGGGCACAATTCAGCCCCGAATAGTTGGAAATTATCAAGTAAGTTGGTCAAAGTTAATCACAGGAAAAGAAATATCTGGTAGCTTTAGTTGCGCTTGATTTTTGTGTGAAGGTGGTGAGAACTTTTACCCGGCTCCTCATGAAGTAATGCGTCAAGTCCCCGCCTCTCACCCTGGGCCACAGACCCTCATGGTCACTGCACTGGTCCATGGAACAGATTACTCAAGACCCCAGGGGTTTCCAAGCTGGAAATGGATAGAGGAGAACACATTTTACTCCAAAATCTGCATTATAAAGATGTGGAATTCTCTATTGGAGAAAATATTCCCTAAAATAAAGCCAAAAAGTGAAAATCGTGGGAAGACAGAGGGGGCAGTTTTAGCACTTGGGTCTCTCCTCTCTGAGAAAGGTCCCATATCGGTCTTTGTGAAATGTTACGTTTGTCCATAATATCCCCTTTTTGGCACATCCTAGTTCAACTCGCATTATCTATCATTTGCAATCTAAGCATCCTATTAACTACTGCTGCCGTGATTGAATGCCTTCCCCCACCTCACCTGAACGTCTGTATGAAAGCCACATCCAAATGAGTTGCTCCCAAAAAACTAATGAATATTTTCAACATGCTCAAGATGTGCTGTAGTTTCTACTTCTTATTTTTCCTTACCTAGGTCTGTGGGGCACACCTGGTGTTTTTCAAAGGCGAAATTCCAGGCTTAATTGTTGGCCATGGTGGATTGAATGAGAGCAAAAGTTCTCTAAAATCAAATACCTGTTTTAATTGGTACATGGCCATCCAGCATGTAAAACTCAGATGCGGAGATACATTTCATGGATTTGCTGCTCCCCTAACAGGCCTTGCTGCCATAAATTGTGAAACAGACAAATATTATAAACACAATTACAGTTAGAGGCAACTCAGCTCCCACATTGTTATTGTTTTTGCAACTATTCATTTCTTAGAGGCAAATATAGTTTGCTATCATACAAATGGTAACATCCTATGGGTTTGGTATTTTCATCACTTTTGGTAAGAGGTCATCAGCATTATACTTTTCTTGCTTTCTCTCTGTCTCCTACTATTCCTTAGATGTTCATCAACTTTTATAACATTTGGATAAATAAGTTTAATATATGCACATATGTAGACCTACATACGCTCAAAATATGTAGATGCAGTTCAGTTATTTACACCTAAGGTTATTGTCATCATTTAGGCAGTTTATTAGTATAAATCGGGGATTAGGAGACTTTCTATAAAGGGCCAGCTAGTACAGAGTTTAGACTTGTAGCCCAGTAAACTCTATAGCAACTTCTCACGTCTAGAGAAACTACTCACATCTCAGCACTACTCTGCCATTGTAGTAGGAAAGTAACTGTAGACAGTGTTCCAATATAAAACTTAATTTATAGAAACATGCAATGGGCTATATTTGGGCTTGGGGCACTAATTTGCTGATCCCTACTATAGAGTAGACACCTTGATTGTGATATTTTAATTCAGTACCTCCAATTCCATATCCCTTTTGACTATAGGACATATTTACAAAATACTTCATCGTGAACTCAGTTTTAATATGCTCAGAATTTAATATACTTTCTTCAAAATCTAATCTATTTTAAGTTATCCTTTATTTAAACTTCATGTACCTATCAATTTTTCTCTTTACACAATAGGTCTACTCATCCTATTGGGTTTTATGCTTACCCCTTCATTTTCTTCTTCTTCTTTTTTTTTTTTGTAGAGACAGAGTCTCACTTTATCACCCTCTGTAGAGTGCTGTGGTGTCACACAGCTCACAGCAACCTCCAACTCCTAGGCTTAGATGATTCTCTGGCCTCAGCTTCCCAAGTAGCTATTACTCCTTCATTTTCATTTCCATAGTCCCTACGCTAGTCCAGATCCCTATTTTCTTACAAATAAATTAATGTAAAATTGTTTTAATTGTTCTCCTTCTTAACTCATTTATTCTGTTCGTATCCATTTCATGGGCTATCGTCAGAGACGTTTTCATAAATCAATGTCATCAACTCCTGTTCGAACACTCTCAAGGTCTGTTCCTCTGTCTGGGATGTACTCACTTCTAGTATCTCACACTGCCTCCCAGAATTCTGTGATATTAATCTCCTATGCCATTAGATTGATCTCAGTTATTCATTCATTGTATAAGTCATTAATGAAAACCTACTATATGCTAAGAATTGTACAAGGTATTTGAGATAGGAATGAGAATACAAAGTTGCCTTCATGGAGATTATTATCTTTTAAGGAAGAGCCTTCATTAATCATAATAAAATAAGGACTGTTATTATGGAGAAATAGAAAGAATTGTGAGTTTATTTAAATGGAAGGCATAATATAGTTTATGGTGAAAAGTAGTCTCTCTTGGAAGTGATGTTGAAATGGAAACAGGAAGAATGAACAGGTAGCCCCGGGAGAAAAAGGGGTGGGCAGAAGAGGAAGAAGCTGTTGTCTGAAACTGCTGGGGAGTAAGATAGGGAATTTAGCATGAGCAACTGGAACACATGTTATTTCTGGTTGTAGAAGAAGCATTGTGAGAGAAGAGGCCAGGCCCCAGATTTGGGTCAGATGATAAAAGATCTTGTATACCACAAAGAAAAACCACTGAAATGCAAGTGAAAATGCTCTTTGGAGATACTCATTTTTGGGTGATCGTTCTAGCTATAGAGACAGTGATAGAGATAAAACAGAAAGAATGGACTGTTAGGAGACTGCTTCAGTGGTTCATACAAGATAAGACAGTGCCTTGGGTTGGGGTGACAATGAGAGTGGAGTCTACTAAAAACAGATGTGTTTATGGTGCAGATGAAAGAAGAGCTGGTGACTGACTAGATGTGGCGATCTCAGGTGGAATGGAGCATCCTTTCCTCCATAAATATTACAGATTTGGTTGGTTTGACCCCAATTCCACCAAAAATGCAAATTCTGCTCATTCTTTAATAGCAAGGTTTTAATTGTCCAAGATACCTTCCTCAGCTGCTCAGATTCACAATGATCCTCTTTCTTTGAACTCCCAGAGCATCCAGTGTCTTTTTTCTCCTGTTGGCATGTACACAAATACTCTTACCCTATTATTTATCTCATGTATATTCTGGATTGTAGGATGTTGCAGGATAATGTCTTGTATTTTTTTCTCACTTCCTATTAAGTTTCTAGTGTAGTTCCGCGTACCCAGTAGATACACATTAAATGTTTATGCAGAAATGATCAATAGGTAATGAGTAAAGAACACCCAGATTTAACAAAGAACTCTGAAGAGAACATTCGAAGTAGAAAATATCATTCTACAATCTAGTGCTGTCTTTCTTCTCAACTCTGTCTTTTGATAACAGTGCCCAGGTTCCTGGCACTGTGGTCTCTTGTTGCTTCTCGTTGCACTTGGTCCTAATATGTTGACTACATCTCACTTCTTTAGTTTATTCCATTTATTATCATTCCTGGGCTAAGTCTCTCATGTTTCATTATGATATTTAATTTCATATTCATTTTCAAGCTCTATTATTTAACATATGTAGCTATCTCTTTGACCTTCTGTTCACCCAGATTTTTCTTTAAACTGTGCCAAAGATCTACTCTGAATAGATGTCTTTTCCCGAGGAGATTTGAGCTCCGCAGATACTTCTGCAAACAACATTCAATTCTGTATAGTTTCACAGGATCTGGGCAGCCCAGGCACATTCCCATTGCCTCACTGAACAATGTCAGGGGTGAGAGTTGAAAGTTGTGAGCAGATGGTAATGAGGTAATGCTTCAGGGTGTAAAAAACACTATAAACTACAGCATATGTCAGGAACACAAGTGATTTCTCCTAGGCATTGTTTCTCAGCTTTGTATCACAGAATTTAAATGTTTTCAGTCTCATTTCCCTACACAAGTCAGAGGACTGTAATCACACTTCTTATATATAATTACGTGCTTTCCACATTAAGCCATAACCATTGATTATAAAAGGGTCATTTAAGAAAGTTACATATAAACTTTCAGCTGGAACTTAGTTACCAAGTTATAATAGCCACAATTATTGGACTAGGAGATATAGCATAGCACTAGAATTAAGTCTAATTTACAACTCTACAAATGAGGGTGTGAAAACATATTTATGTATATAAATACATATAGAATCTATTAATAATCATGTGGACTGAAATTTTAAAGGATTTAACCATAGACTCATTATTTATTACCTCCCATCAATTTCTTCAAATGTAATATGTGTAGAAACGAAGTTATATAAACTGATCTCTCAACTTATAAGCTAGGAGAATGATAGAATCAGACTTAGAAAAAATCTTTATCTTGATTGGTAATTGCTGCAATTCAAGCTTGAATATAACTCAATTTTAATCTAAAATTCAACCAGAACCATATTCTTTGAGTAAGAAAGAGAATAGGTTATAGAAAGAAAAAGGAAGAGAAAAACATGCAAAATCACACTTTCTAAGTATTTCTTATAGAGCTTCCATTAAGCAAGAACTGCTGTGTTTTAAAATTGTTTTGTTTTTATTGATTGGTTTTGAAACAAATTAAAGTCTTATATACTCTATGACTTCTAGTTGTAACTGGTTAACTGTGGATACTTATTTAGACTTCTGCTGTGTTTTTAGATCTGGATTTTATCATTCAGCATATTTTCTGTCCCTCTCAGGTTCCTATTGGCCATAAATTTAATAAGCACATATTCTTGGCCTCGTTCAAATGATTAATAAATATGTTGAACAAGGGAGCCCAATAGACATTAGCACAGACCTCCCACCAAAGTGACAGTAATTCATTAGCTGTGACCCCCTTTTAATGTTTGCATTGTCATGTATAATCCTGTCACTCCAGATAAGGCATGTCTTATACTGCATTCCTCTATGAGAGAGAAAATAAGCAAAAACTTGAAGGAAATTTGCACAACATGATCAGAACCAAACCAGTGTTATCTCTATCTGTAGTCTTATTTTTTAATACTGTGGCCCTCCCCTCCTTCTCTTCATAGACATAGCTTTGCTTATTTGAGGAAATATACCTCTTTCTTGAATCATGTATAGAAGAATCTCCATTCCTGACCACCTCCCGACATTGAACCTGACTGGACATAGACCATATGTGCACCATATGTACGTATCAGTATCATGGGCCTAGTTCCGTATGCGACCATCTCTGCGTGTTGACAAGTTTGTTTTAGTCCTGTAGGTGGTCAACTACAGAGGTTCTACTGGGGTCTGCTAACTAGTAGTTAGTCCCTTTCTTCTTCTTTACTTGAGTCTTAGGCCTCTACTAGAATATTTTTTAGCAGGAGCTGACCGAGCCCTTTTCTTTTCTGGAGTTAAACCTAGGTGAGTAGAGCCTAGAAGAGGCACTGTCTTATTTGAATCTTTTGTCAACATGTTATTATAAAAGACCATAGTTGAAACAGAGAGACACAATTTAGAAATCAGTGAAAGTTCAGATGGCATTTCAGTTCATATTTCCAGTTTTGTTTTTCTACCTTTCCTATTATTTGTTTACCCAACTCAATGGATTCTGATTTGGCCAAAGATAGATAAGTTAGGATTTTTCATTTGACACCAAATATACTGACCTGAAATTCAAGAACACTTCCATAAACCTCCATATATAAAGAAATATTTGTTGCATAGGCATTTTCAAAGCTGAACCTGAAAATAAGCAGTGTATACAACTCCGGTAAGATCCTTTGTGGGGCTTTCTGATTCCCAAACATATTACCCTTTTGCTTCAAGTGACCTTAAGTTCTGAATATCTGTGCTATTCCAGATTTGATAGCAGAGGCAGAATCACTAGGTGGTATGTGTGTGTGAATATGTGGTTGGGTATGTGAGTTTAACCAATTTGTTACCGAGATTTGACCTAAAGCAGTTGTGGGAGCCAAACAGCCCTGTGAAGATGTTATTGTCATGTTTGATGATGCAACAGGAAGTCCTAAGGAAAAGCAGAGGGAAAGAAAGATGCATTTAAAGTTCAGGAGGAAAGGAATAAGCTAGAAACTCAGAGATGCTCAGTGGTGAAGAACAAGATCAGACCCGTGCATTTGCATGGAAATCCTTGTCAGTTCTTGTTGCCTCTAACCTTGCAGGTGTGGGTATCCCGCAAAGCTCAAGGTTCTTTATCATGGAGCTGAACACACCAGCCCCAGGAGCTGGGCATGCTGAAGGATGACCCATGTATATGCAAGGTGGGGAGCTGCGGCCTGGCTAATACCTCACACCCGTGAGTTGAGCCAGGAGATAAGCAACACATAGTTGGGCAACAAAATGATTTCTGCTTCATTCCATTTTCAAAAATCTCCCTCAAGAATCTCTCTTTGCGGCTCGGTGCCTGTGGCTTAATGGGCTGGTGGGTTCAAATCCAGCCTGGGCCCGCCAAACAACAATGACGCTACAACCAAAAAATGGCTGGGCATTGTGGCAGGCACCTGTAGTCCCAGCTACTTGGGAGGCAGAGGCAGGAGACTTGCTTGAGCCCAGGAATCGGAGGTTGCTGTGAGC
>CAUYON010021407.1:0-34288 GCA_963573935.1 Arctocebus calabarensis
CTCAGCCTCCCTAGTAGCTGGGACTACAGGCGCCCGCCACAGCGCCCGGCTATTTTTTTGTTTTGCAGTTCGGCCGAGGCCGGGCTTGAACCTGCCACCTTCGGTATATGGGGCCGGCGCCCTACTCGCTGAGCCACAGGAGCTGCCCGAAAATATTATATAAAATAGGTGTTTCCCCCTCACTCAAAGAAAGAGAAAGAATGAACACCCAGAGCAGGCAGTCAGGCCTGGCATGACAGCTCCTCGTTTCTCCTTCAGTTTCATATGGGAAGTAAAGTTTCACGCTGCTTACATCTCATTGACCAGAAGGAAGTCACAGGGTCACACCTGGAAAATGTAATCTTTTAGCAGAGTGGCAGTGTGCCCAGCTAAAAATTGACATTTGGGTTAGATAACCAGAAAGATCTGCCAAAGACACGAAAAGGAATGTGTCATTACCTCCAGACATTGTGATTGTCTGCACAGAGAATGGCAAGGCACTGTGATGCACATTTCTGGTAATAGAAAAAAAAAAAAGAAAACATGTTTATATCTATCCTTGAATGGGTAATTCAATGGCTACATACTTATTCCACTCATAAAATCAAAGATATACTTGGTTGAAGATGAGTGAAATAGATTTACAAATAGTAACATGATTAAGTATTAAAAATGTCAGGCGCTTGATATTTGTCATTTATTTCCAAAAAAGAAAAAAAGTTCTGAAAAAGTTAGCAAAATAGTAACACATTAATGTAGGTGGTGGGTGTTCCCAGGACTGTGCTGTGTGAGGTTTGGTGTGCTGTTGTTTCCTTGGTATCTTACACACAATAGCTAAATACCGTCTGTCCCATTAGCTTCATTTCAAGATTAAGGGAACTCAGGCGGAGGGATTATTAAATTAGCCGAAGGTCACCCAGTTACTAAGAATTGAAAATCAAATACATGCATGCCTGATTCTAGAAACCCAAAACAACATACTTCAAGAAGAAGGATTTAGCCCTGTTCCCAGTCACAAATCTTCCATTTATAACAAAGCCACCAACCGACTGTCCCTGATACTTGCTAAACTGAATAAATCTAAAGGCCAGGTTAGTTCAATAAAATTTCATAAGGGTTAAAAACTTTTAAAGTCTGTGAGAAAAAGCAAGCATTTTGAAAACAGTTTTGCTAGAGGTGTACAGAGCTAGATATTGTTCAGACAAACAACGTTTAGTAGGAAAATTCTTTTTCACAAAATACGGCTGAATAGACGGATGAAGTGCGAAGGGGAAGTTGCCTGTGGTGCTCCATAAGCAAGAACATCCAGGCTGAAAGCTCAGTCGATGTTTTACCCTGCAAAGCAAACCCCAATTTCTCTCAGATGAAAGCTCAGAGGAAGACACGAGAAGACAGGAGAAAATTCAGGGAAATGTAGAAGATGCAACCTGGCCCTTAACTAGCTTCTTCTAGTTGAGAAACTTCTCACCTGTAGAAAATAGACACGCAGACACACAGTCGTGCTTCCAAAGGACTTTTCTGTTTCTGCCGAGAGGTTCTGAGACAGTCCACAGTCTCTAAACCCATCAAGGCAAAATTAACCTCGCAAGACTGCGAACCCCTCTAGGGCAGAAACCATACCATTCAGTTTTGTTTTTCCAAAGCCTGCTTCTATGCTAGGGATCTGGTAAGTGCTACAAGGATGGGATAAATAAATATATGGGTCCCTAATCCAATATATTCTCTCGTCCAAACTTGCAGACCACTTATTATGCATATAACTGTGGATCAACCAAAGGCCTTACCATCCATGAAAAGGAGCTGCTAAAAGTCATTCTTTACTCTTTTTCAGGCCCTAAGGTCAATACCTGATAACTACTGAGTTCTCTCAAGACTTTTCTATTGATTCCTACTAACCATAGCTTATTTCAGTCGCCCCTTAAATAATTGCAATATAATCCATAAGATTTTTCAACCTCTATTCTCTCTATATTCATTTATCTCCCTCATCAATAAGTTTCACCTTTGCACACATGGCTCCTGCTTCTCCTTCTAAAAAACTCCACCTCACCTTCAGACTTTAAAAGTTAGTCCTTCCGTCAAACCTTATCCTAACCCTCCGACACGACCCTTTCTGTCCCGACTAGTCTATTGGTGATCGTACTCTAAATTGGCTAATTTCTAATAGTTAACCATTGTGGAAGGTCTGGGAAAGGCAAATTAAAAATGATCAGATGAGATCTGTTTCCCTTTAATCAAATATGGGCTGAACCCGAATACTGATTTGACAAATCGATTATATCAGAAGGGACTCTGTGTCAGTTTGGACTCAACGTTAAAGAGGATGGCAACTTCTGCTTTGGCCTTGTTGAGATCTAAGTCACTCTATAAGATACTTAATTAGTCTGAAATCTCCATGCTCTGATTGAGTTTAAGCTATCATGTAGAGAAGCTGGGTAGATAGCAGCCAACGTGTTCACAGAGGGGTGACCCAGTCATCTGCACCCCAGCTGGAGTTCCAGACATAACAAACCATTTCTTCTTTGTCCTGGGTGAATTGCTGAGCCATAGATGCATAACCATATAGGATGGTTGTTTGTTTATGCCCCTACATTTTCAGATCATTTGTTACTCGGCAACAGATAATTAGAACAACCTTCAACATCCCTGAGGATTTTCTGTGTCCTTTTCTGATATTAGCTGCTACGACCACATATCCTTTTCCCACTGAGCTCAAACTTCCAAACCTCGTTTATCTGCACTGATTTCTGGGAAAATCTCTTTCTACATTAAGGCTTTAAATCCCATCCCCGCATTTATGATTTCTGAATGCAGAGGTCTCTCCGGAAATCAGACTCTTATGCCCAACAACCACCTTTACCTCTCTATTATCTACTGGGCATCTCGAATTCAGCCCCTTGGAACTGGACCCCTAATATTCTTCACCGGAGTAGCCACTGTTGAAGGGTCCGCATCCCTGAGTATAGAACCCAGAGTGAACAGTTGCTCAGCAAAGCATCATAGGTATTACCCTTGATTCTTCTTTTTCTCTCAGACCTCACTTCAATCCATCAACAAGCACTGTTGACTCTACTTTAACAATGTAGTCCACGCTGAGTCCCTGCAGTCAACCTGCTAATGTCTTTTCATCATGCATATAACAAACTCTAAAGTCTTTGCCATGATGCCATATAGTCTGGCTCCCAGTGACATCTGCAACCTCCCAGACCTTCCATTCCCTTCTTTACTCACACTGTTCTAGTCACATCGGCCTTCCTGCCGGGCTCAGGCTTGGAAAGGAGATTCCTGACTTGGGGCTACAACTCTTCCTTCTCTGGTGTTTTCCTACGGATCATTCATGAAAGTCATGCAGAGCTTAGTGGAAAGGCCACATCCTCCATGAGGTTCTGCTTATCAGCCACACGGACAATAAGGACCCCTCTGCCTCTGGCACTCTCCCCTACAGTTGCTCTATTTTTCACCATTCCACTTTTTACCACCTGAAATTACATATTACCAATATATATTAATTTATTTAATTGCTTGCTTATTGGCAGCTCCGTTATTATGTAAACTCTTAAAGGCCAGATACTTTGGCTTGTTTGCTGTTGTATGTGCTTTATGTAAAGGTGAATAACCTCAAGGGGTTTATTCATCTTTAAATTCCTCACCCAAGGTCTTGAATATTTCTTGGTACAAATCAGATAGTCAAGGAGCTTTTGTGAATGTAAAAGCTTTTGAAATCAAATTTGGAAGTCATTCATAATAACTTCTGAAGCTGTCTCTTTGGATTAAAGTCTTTAATCAGACAGTTTGTGAGAGTAAATTTCCGTGATTTCTGGGAAGCAAAGCATTTGTGATTTCCATCTTCTTAAGCACCCAGCAAATCTGAATGTTTGATGTTCCTGTTGCTGATGCGATCTTGGAGTAAGAGTCACTTTGTTTTGATAAGTGTATGGGAAAAAATGTGATATTTAGTTACTTTTGATTAGTCTTTTTGCAGAATCATTTGGGAAGATATATGGACTGTGGAAAGAAGTATTTTGTGGAAATCATTCCCTACCTTTTAGATGCAAATCAGAGTTATAACAAAACAATGGGGAAAAAGTATGTTCTCTTGAAACGCATTTTCAGGATCTTACCTCATTGCAAATGCCCAGGCACATTCATATTCCTGACTATACAGTGTTCTTGTGAAAGGTGTGTATTTTAAAAATAAAAAACATTGAAATTTTCAAACATTAGCCAAGACCTCTTCATACCTCTTTTTAGCCATATGTATACTCTTAATTTCTAGACAAAGAAGCCTTCTTTCTTGGGATTTCTTCCTAATCTGTAGACCTAAGAAGGCTCACGACAGCCCTGAGCTATCAAAAGCATATTAGCACGTTTGGGTCATTGATAAAATTGTCTGCCTTAACCAACTGTGCGTCTCCTTTTGTATTTCAATTTTACCACAGTATTAAATACTTCAGAAAGGAGATAATACCAATTTTTCATATATGTTTTTCATCTGTTGTTTTGCCAAGTAAATTATTCACTAAATTTTACATATGATTCATTAATCCTCAATTGTGTGGCTTTTGTTTCCTTTTAGAGGTAAAAATAAGATGTGCTGTATTTCTAAATAAAACTCTTTTCCGAATGTTCATTGTGCCCTTTCTCTGAGGTATATAATTGGATTCTTCACTCACATATCTCAAAATATGCACCACCAACTGAGTTGGAAAAATGTAGCAGAACTAAATTTAAATGCAACAATTCTATGCATTCAAATAAAATATTACACTGAGAAGATGTATTATCTTAGTTTGCCAGGAAGCTACTTTAGTGTTTCAGAAAACAAATTGCTCATGGTACATTTTCTACTCCAATGTATTGCAGAACTGAATAAAAATAAAAGGTACAATTCTGAATACTATCACTAACAATTTGCTTCTTTTTATGGCACATTTTAGGTTTTCTTAATGTGGGAGATATAATTTCACAAAGAAAGTACATTTTACCTTATTGTCTGTGTGTACCTTAACTATCGGGTTCTGCAGTTTTGAAAATGAACAGATGCCGAGTGTTAAAACTCAGATTTTTTAATTCATGAATTATAGTCGATTGTAATTTACAGTTCTTTAAATCAGTGTGGCATGGTGTTAAGATACCTCAAACCCAGCTACCCAGAAAGGCATCTCAAGTGTATCACCACCTAGGCTCGGGTTAGTTTGCAACAGCTATGCCTCAGTGTCCTCCTCAGGAAAGTGCAGATGATAAAAGCACCACCTCATAGGATGTTGAGCTTCACATAAGAAGCATGTGTACAATAGTGAGATCATACACTAGAGAAGGAATAACTA
Organism: Arctocebus calabarensis; assembly: GCA_963573935.1. Classification (NCBI taxonomy): domain Eukaryota; kingdom Metazoa; phylum Chordata; class Mammalia; order Primates; family Lorisidae; genus Arctocebus; species Arctocebus calabarensis. The sequence goes on from CAUYON010021407.1 coordinate 5,307, forward strand.
GTTTTTTCCCTAAAAACTTATTCTATATCCAAAGTATAATATTAATTAAACGCTTACTCTATACGTATGTTCTCTTATACCAGGAACTCAGGGACACAACAGTGGTCCAAGCAGATGTGGCCTGCATACTTTCTAGAACGATGGTTCTCAACCTTCCTAATGCCGCGACCCTTTAATGCACTTCCCCATGGTGTGGTGACCCCCAACCATAAAACTATTTTTGTTCCTACTTCCTAACTGCAATTTTGCTACTGTTATGAATCGTAATGTAAATATCTGATGTGCAGGATGGTCTTAGGCGAACCCTGTGAAAGAGTTGTTTGACCCCCGAAGGGGTCATGACCCACAGGTTGGGAACCGCTGTTCTAGAAAGTCTGACTGCATTTTAAAACTGTATAAAAGGTATAAGATTATACACCTGACCTCTTCTGATCACTACAACTACTGCTATCACCTTTTTTAAATCACGTCTTGCATCAAAACTGTTCCCCCCGTTTCTCCCTTTCCCCTTATGGTCTATTCTCAATGCAGCAGCAAGAGGAATCCTTTTCCAAGATTAATCTGATCATGCCACACTTCTGCTCAAACACAGCAACGGCTTCCATTTCACTCAGAGAGAGTGAACTGCTAGTCCTTAAACTGGCTTGTAAGACCAGCATGACGAGCTCTTTCCTCTCTCGCTTTCTCTCCCGCTTCTCCAGGCCTCACTCTGGTCCAGCTACACTGAACTCGCTATGTCACAGCCCCATAAGCATGCTCACGGCTCAGAGCCCTTGCACTAACAATCTCCTCTTCCTCAAGCATCTCCCTCAGATACGTACATGTCTCATATCCTTATCTACTTCACATTTTTTGAAACAATAGTACCTTCTTCATAACGCCTACCCTGACCACTATATTTAAAATTACAATCTTCCCTGCCCCCAGTTTTAGTCTGCTAGATTTTTCTCTTTTGCCCTTTTCACCTCTCTACATAAAATATAATTTAAATATTTTGGTATATTTTTTTCCCTCATCCTCCTACCAGAACATAACTCCCTCATTGATTGGGTTTTCTTTTGTTTACTAATGTTTCGCAAGAACTCAGAATAATGCCAGAGACTCAGTAGGCACTCAAAAAATATTCGTTAAATAAAATTTTCCACAAATATACTAAGTCATAGTCTTTCAATTCAAAGATATGTTCTTTTCAAAATAAACAGGGAGAAAGAAAAATGATAGGAAAAGAGACTTTATACATTTATAGTCACACACTATAGAACCACATTTTAATCAATGACTGACCACATTTACAATACTGGTTCCCTAAGATTAAATGGCACTAAAAATTCCTATTGCATAGTAACATTGTAGACTTCCTGACATCATTGCACAAAGCATTATTTATGTGTTTGTCACGATGCTGCTGTACATAAACCTTCCTTGTCAGTCATATAGAAGTATAACAGTACAATTATGCACACTGTATAATACCTGATGATAATAAACATGATACTGGTTTATGTCTTTACTATGGTTTTTAATGTTGTTTCAGAGTGTGCTCCTTCTACTTATTAAAAAAGTACAAAACAGCCTCAAGCGGGAGGTATTAAGCTTGAAGGAGGTGCTACAGGAGATATTGCTGTCAGAGCAGATGACAGCTCTACACATGTTATTGCCCTTGAAGACGTTTCAAGTGGGACATGATGTGAAAGATGGAACACCGTGATACGGATGATCTTGACCCAGTCTACAACTAGGCTAAAGGGTATATTTGTGTCTTAGATTTAAAACAAAAATTAAAAATAAAAAAATAAAAATTTAAAACATTTAAAAATCAATAAACACCTACAGAATCCTATAGAATGATGTGAAGAAAAGACATTTAGGTACAGCTGTAAAATGTCTTCATGTTTTAAGTTTAGGGTTATTTAAAAAGAATCCAAAGATTTAAATATTTTTAAAGGTTTGTAAAGTAAAAAAGTCATAGTAAGCTAAAGTTAATTATTACTGAAGAAGGAAAATATATTTTATAAATTTAGTACAGTCTAAGTATATAGTGTCTATAACGCCTGCAGTAGTGTACAACAAAGTCTGGGGGAGTTTATGTTCGCCCAACCCTCACTCGATGAGTCATCCAGAGCAACTTTCAGTTCTGCAAGCTTCATTCATGATAAATGCCTCATATATTGTACCATTTTTAATCTTTTATGCCATAATTTCATAAGAGGTGAGGGAATCACTGCAGAAAGTTATCCATGGGTTAACATCAAAGATGAAAATGTGCAAAATAAAGAACAGACTTTCACTGTCAACGAAACAAACTTATTGGAAGAAGATGCCATCTTAGACTTTCATAGCTGGAAAGGGGAACTCAAGGCTTGGTTTCAAAGCTTCCAAAGGCAGACTCACTCTCCCTTTGGTAGCTAATATAGCTTGTGAATGTAAGTTAGAACCAGTGCTCAGTTACCATTTTGGAAATCCTAGGGTCACAGAGAATGAATGTACTGAATTCAGCATCATTCTCTATGATGTGCAATATATTACTGAATATATGAAGGGCACCATTGAAACTGTTTCAAAATATGATATTTAATGTCAATACATCTATTTACCAAGAGCTTAGGTAGAGACGTACAATAAGATAAATGTTTTTTTTCTGTCTGCCAGCAAGCACAGCATGCATTCTGTAGCCGTGGACCAAGAGGTAATTTTATAGCTGCCACACACAGTGGTTCCTCTGATGCATCAGGGTGAGGTACATGGAAAACCTGGACAGGATTTGCCATTCAACATGCCTTTAAGGACGTCTTATGATTCCTGGGGGAGTTAAAATATCCACATTAACAGCAGCTTTGAAGAATTTGATTCCATTTCTCATGGATAAATTTGAGAGGTTCAAGACTTCACTAGGGAAAGTAACTATAGATGTTGTGGAAATATGTCTAGCAAGAGAAATATTATAGAATTATATATATATATATGTATATTTAGAGACAGAGTCTCACTGTCTTGCTCCCAGTAGAGTGCTATGAAGTCATAGCTCATAGCAACCTCAAATTCTTGGGCTCAAGAGATCCTCTTGCCTCAGTCTTCCAGTAGCTGGGACTACAGGTGCCTGCCACAACTCCTGGCTACTTCTTTAGAGATAGGGTCTTGTACTTGCTCAGGCTGGTCTTGAATTGTGAGCTCAACAGTCCACCTGCCTCAGCCTCCCTGAGTGCTGAGATTACAGGCATGAGGCAATGTGTCCACCTACTATCGTAGAATTAAATGGAAAGATATGGCTGAACTGCTGAAATTCCATGATAGAACTTTATAAGGAGTTGATTTCTTATAGTGAGCAAAGAAAGTAGTTTTCTTGAGATGGACACTACTCCTAATAAAGATGCTGTGAACATTGTTGAAATGACCACAAAATCTTTAGAATATTACATAAACTTAGCTGGTAAAGCTGTGGCAGGGTTCATAGGATTGATTCCAATTCTGAAAGAAGTTCTACTCTGGGTAAAATTCTACCAAGCATCACTGCATGCAATGGAGAAATCTTTAATGAAAAGAAGAGTCAATTGATGTGGCAAATTTCACTGTTATCTTATTTTAAGAAATTGCCACAGCCATCCCTACATTCCATAACCAACACCCTGATCACTTAACAGCCAACATCAAGATAGAACCATCTACTAATAAACAGAGTACAACTTGCTGAGGCTGTTATGATGATTGTTAGCCTTTTTTAGCACTACAGTATTTTTAATTAAGGTATGTTCATTGTTGCTTATAAATAATGCTATTACTTTTATATTCTCTGGGAAACCAAAAATTTATGTCACTCACTTTATTGCAATATTTGCTTTATTTTCGTATCTTGGAACCCTGCACACAGTATCTTTGAGGTGTGCTTTGTTTACTATTGTGTGACAGTTGTCTACAGTAATCAGTAGGCTAACATGCTGTACAAGTTTGTAGTCTAGAAAAATAGGTTCCACCATATAGCCTTGGTGTGTAGGAGGCTGCACATCCAGGTGTGTGGACATGCAATCTGCGATGCTCTCACAAGGATGAAATCGCCTACGGATGCAGCCTTTCTCTCACTATGTGACACCTGGCTTATTCCAAAGGCTGTCATTACTCGAAATAATATAAGGGGTCCTTTGTTTACACATGCTTTTTATTTTATTTTTATTATTTTTTTTGTTAAATCATAGCTGCGTACATTAGCGCAATCAAGGGGTACCGTGTGCTGGTTTCATATACAATCTGAAACGTTTTCATCAAACTGTTTAACATAGCCTTCAAGGCATTTTCTTAGTTATTGTATGAAGACATTTGTATTCTGCATTTAGTAAGTTTCACCTGTACCCTTCTAAGATACCCCATAGGTGTGGCCCCTGATTATGTTCTTTTTAATATCTTTAAAGTCAGTGAATATTGACTCTTTTTTTAAATAATTTTATTGAATCATAAAGATATATGTACCAGAATGTTTATTGTAGCCCAATTCATAATTGCTAAGTCATGGAAGAAGCCCAAATGCCCATCAACCCACGAATGGATTAATATATTGACTCTTTTTAAGATGCTTTTATTCTTTTTAGAAGCAGTCTGAAGTTAATATGGTAAATAAACAGAATGTTTAAAATAATATTTTCTTTAAAAGAATAATCAACTTGCATCAGTCACTGAGTGGGCAGTTTCAAAGCACCCTGGACAATGGAAAGAGTACACAGGGCAGCGTCCCTGGAGACCGCTTGGAGAGCTAACATTCATCGCTTCGTGGCCTTCTAGCTAAGATTAAGTGGAAACTAACATTCATTCTGATACATCAGACTCTATAAACTTTCAAAATCTCAATTAATTTTAGTTACTTTTCTATATATGATAACCAACAACATCATGACTTCATGCAGACTTATCAACTAAAAGTTCTGTTACAAACTTAAAATAATTATGTTAAGGCTTACACCTTTGGACTGCAACCCAAGGAAATGCAGTGTGAGTGTGTGATGCTGGATAAGGAACTTCGGTTCTCTGATTTTCATCATTTTTAAAATAAGCAGTAACAATTCCCATCCCCAAATATCATTCCAACTATCACTGGTAGGAGGAAAAAGAGGTACACCTGGCCACCAGTGCAGGAAAATCATAAACCATTTGTGAGTGCCAGGTATAGGGTTTTACTTGCATTATCAAGTTCAAGTTTTATAACAAGCCCATGACGTGGGCAGCAATATTATTTTTATATTGCACCTAGGCAAATTGGAGATGAAGAAGAAAAACATGAGTTCATTCACTTCTGTTTCCAAAATTTTTGTAACATTCATTAGATTTTAATACTGTTAGCAGTAATTTAAGAATGGCCTCTCAATACATCTATGTCGTACTCCAATAAAATTTTTTAAAAGCTATTAAGTGAGCTTAATGAAATTCAATACATAAATGTTCTGTTTTGCTTTGATTTAGGTTGGTGTACATTTTGGATGTACAATGTGTTTAGCTTTTCAATTTAAACCTTCAACTTAGGTGGGTTTCTATGCATTTTGTGCTCATCTCTCAACCTTACAAACTTGAAAATCACCTCCCTCAAGGCAACTTATGGACTTAAAACAACCGAAAACCTCACCAAATTACTTTTACATGGGAATGATAGTATTTTGTTCATTTTAGGGAGGAAAATTAAAAGCCAAGAAAAATTCAATATGAAGAAAAAAATAGAATGGTTGAAAATCTCTCTCTGTAAAAAAGGGACACATTTATTTAGATTCAATACTTGTTCTTAACTTAAAAAGCAATATTTTCCTTTCTCTGTTGTTCACAATATCAGCAGGTATGGTTTGAAAGAAAAAAAGATTTTCTGATTTTTAGCTTCTCAGAATAACATTCTGATGCCTAAGGGTTCCATTGAAAGGATCTGGTCCTAGCCCCTCATTTTACAAATGAGAACGCAGGGTCTCAGACAACAGAGGTATCAGTCCTAAAGCCAAGCAATCAGTAAGTGACAGTAGAGACAAAGCTGGGACTCTGGTCACCTCCCCCTCCCCCAATCTCATCTGCTTTCCTATTATTAAGCAACTTTCCCTACAACATCTTTTAATAAAAATTAAACCTACAATTCCTGGGCTCAAGGCAGGCTTGTAATTGGCCAGAATAATAGGGATAAAAATGTGATAAACAATGTCAAACTTCCGAACTACCACATAAAGCCATTTTTCATTTTAGACAGAAGAAAAAAGATAGAAAAATTTACAATAAAGGATTCCACACACCTTGAGAAGCACTTCTTGACTCTAATAAGTACATTATGATTTTCAGAGCTTAGAAGACCTAAGAGTCAGGGCTTAGTATGTCAGAATCTTCCTGAAAAATGCTGGCCCTAAAGAAAGAGTAAGATTACTGAGACAGAAGGCCAGCGTCCTGTCATCTGAAGATTTTCCAAATAGAATCAAATGCCTATTTCATCCTTTGAGTCTATCAATCTTAGAGAAAAGGAACTACAGACTTTCTTGTTTCCTAATACTCAAAGCCCAGCGCAGTCTGTCCTCCCCACAGCTCATAATAATTAATTATAGGGTACTGAAAAGGCCAATCAGTGGCCTCTGAAGCATAGGTGGGCTGTGATGGAAGGTGTCTTAACAAGTGGGACTATCACAGCTGTTCACAGGAGGCCGCTTTGTGCTTTTCAACCATCACATCATTTGCCCCTTTTACCTTTTCCAGAGATAAAAAGCCCTGTGCTACAGGCCATGCGGGTAACTCACCACTATTTCCAGGTCATCCTCACCTTCCTGCCAATCAATTTCCCTCTGTGACAAGCCAGAAAAAATTCCAAGCTGCAGCCAACTTCACAATTTCTAAATAATCAATTTCAAAAAAACTCTAACATTTCAAATCAAAAACCTGAAAACAATATATTAATTGTAGCTTCATGTGAAGAATAATAATTTTCCTAGTATACTTTCCAGATGATTCATTGGAAAATAAATTTGTTTAATGTGATGGTGTCTGAATAAGAATATCTCATCCTCAGACCTCAGAAAAACCCCAAATATGCATTTTTAATAAGCACCCTAAGATTCAGATAGTTATTTCTTTCCTTAATGTGTTTGAAACATATGATCCCATATGCATATATTTATGGGGGTATTTTTGAATGAAGTACTTTATGTCCTTTCTCTTTGATGTTTTGTACCATCTTCTTTTCTAACTTAAAACGCTCTTCCTTGACAACAGTACAGTCAGGGCTTATGAATGCATTGCTATCCATCTGGTTTTAGAAAATAAATTGTGCAAATACAAGTTTAATTGTATTAAGTAAGGAAATAACTTTTATTAATTTTACTATTAAAATGTTTGTCGGAGACAAAAAGTTGGGATATTACAAAAGAAACCTGACAAATATTCCCTTGATAAAACACAAGAGCAACAGTGAAAGACACCTCAGACTTATATGCTCACAAAGTCAAAGTGAGATTTTCTGAACGTCAAAGCAGCAAAATAGGCAGTTGCATTTTTATTGTGAAGAGGTAATCAGGAATCAGCCTGTATATCACCAGAATGAAATAATTGCCTCAGACCATTGAGTTTTTCTGGCCAAAAAAACTTGGGTCTCATGAAAATACTGTGGGGAGTATTATTAAAAGGGTATTTTTTTTCTTTTTAAATATATGAGTGTTCCAAAAGTTGCCCCTAAAGTTGCCATGCATAAGGAAAATGGGGAATTATAGCTAAATGTACCTTTACTCACAAAATGTTTATTACAATATTTTGCAAAAAGATGGCCAAGGTGTAGTGAATATTTTTTAAATTTGTTTATAATAAAGGTACATGTAGGTATAATTTCCCATTTTCCATACATATGGGAAATTTAGGGGTGACTTGTGAGACGCCCTATATTATTGTCTCCAGAGTGAAAGAAATATCCCTCCATCAAAAGAAATCATTATCTGATATTGTTGCGGATACTGCTCTGACGTTGCTGATATTATTCATTATTTCTGATCTTCTTCTGAAAACTGCTCTTCAGAGTAGGTCTGGGTATTTAAGATAATTTAGGGAATTTTCATAACGCTGGACCGCAGTGAAATTTGCCATAACTAATAGCTCATATTTCATTAGTATAACTTGTCACCCTCAAGGAAATTGGTAACAGTGAAGTAATATACCAGAGATTTAAGGTCTTCAGAAAAAAAAGCAGACATAAAAATTAATTCCAAAATTTGCTGTTAAGTAACAATCGTGGCACACACACAAATTCCATTAAATTAAATTATGGCTGATTCCAGTTTGAAAACGTTTGTCACTAATTCAGCTGAACAGGACAGAGGATTATAATTGGTAAGAGCAGAATTAGTGGGTTCATAATTGATTGAAGAATAATAATTTTTAAACGTTGACTAATTAGTCAGTGTCAATTTGAAAAAAAGTCTTTACAAATGGTCTGCTGGACTCTGATTTTTGTTTTTTTTCCCAGAGTGGCAGATCTCAGAAAACGCAAGTGGATAAACAGTCTTCAATTCACTGACAAAATCGGGGCCCTGCTTCTCAACAGTCTGGAATAAAAGGTAAGGCTTAATATCTTGAAACTTATAAGATATGTAAGAAATGTGCTATTTCAGGCCAAAATTCACTTGAAGCAGAACAAACACAGTGATGTCATTAGCAGTTTACATAAGAGACAGAATAATTTTGCTATGAGTTTCGTAAATGCAAACACAGCTCTATGTTGCATTAGCAGAAGTACAAGGCGGGTGATTGACTTATTATAAATGAATGTTTTAGAACTTCAGCTGTTATACTTTACTCAGTGCTGGGCATCAGACCCAGAGGCAGGCATCAAAGCTGAGTATATGCAAGTGGAAATGGCCAGGGTGGGAGGTAAAACTCAAACTGTTTCACACTATGAATGCTTGAAGAAAGTGGAGATACTTAGGTGGAAATGAATGAGGGTGATACAAAAAATTTGAGGCTGTCCTTTCTTTCTTTTCTTGCAAGTAGTGGACAGAGCTACAACTCAGTGGTGAACTTAAGGTAGCTTTTAAATGATGTGATAGGGCAAGGAAAGGAAATCAAGCAAAAATTGAACTTAAAACAGTGGAGACAGGGCAGCGCCTGAGGCTCATTGAGTAGAGAGCCGACCCCATGTACTGAAGGTGGTGGGTTCAAACCCAGCCTCAGCCAAACTGCAAAACAGAAAACTAGCCGAGCATCGTGGTGGGCACCTGTAGTCCCAGCTACTCGGGAGGCTGAGGCAAGAGAATCGCCTAATCCAGGAGTTGTAGGTTGCTGTGAGCTGCATGACAAAACGGCACTCTACCGAGGGTGATAAAAGGAGACTGTCTCTACCAAAAAAAAAACCCCTAAAACAGTGGCAACAACAAGATGGATGTATCACCTCATACAAGGTGATACGCATCTTTGTAACCAGTTAGGATAGGAGGTACTAATTGGATAAATGTCTGAGGCTCACAATACACTTTGCTTTTTGGATTGTCATTCCTCATAAAACAATTTTTTTCTAAACTAAAATTTATGGGAAAATGGGGTAGGTGGGAAGAGGAAAAAAAAAGAAAGAAAGAAGAAAGAACAAAGAAAAGAAGGAAGGAAGGAAGGGAGGATGGACTAGATCAGATAATCATTTACCCTCAAGATTTAGAATTCTACATTGTTGCAACAACTGGGATATGTTTGAAATGTGTTAAAGGTATTTGAAAACGATACTTCTTCTTAAGAGAGTTTCAGGAAATCACATTCCCCAGTTCATGGGTGTATCAGTGCACCCAATTCTCTGTTTCTCTCTCTCATACAAACATACACGCGCACACACACACACATTGTGTGCATGTTAAAAATTCTCATCATGTAGTGCTAAGCTAGTAATTTTGTTTGCTAATTGTACCATATATCCAACACTCACGATTTAAAAAGAATAGTAAAAATTTTCTCTTGTAGTTCAAATAACTAAACGCACTTTACGTATAATTAAGCTAAATACATTAACTGTGCCAATTATCCTTTCAGGGCATTGGAGAGCTTCTTTCCTGCAATCATCAGTTTTGTTCCAGGTCACCACATGTAGAGATCATCCAGGAAGGGACCCAGGTGAGCCCAAAGCTCAGAGTAACTTCTCTTAGATGGAGACAGTGTGGGGGGTGTGCGTCTGCATTTCAAAGCTAAATGTCATATTTAATTATACGTATATTATATAATATCATTTTGGTCTGTTTCATGTTGTTTATAACAGAATGCCTGAAACTGGGTAATTTATTTAAAAAGAATTTTATATTTGACAGTCATGGAGGCTGAGGAGCCTCAGGTCAGGGGGCTATGTCTGGTGAGCGCCTTCTTGCTCATGGGGACTGTCTGGGGTCCTGGGGCAGCCCAGGGTGTCACATGGCAAGGGGGTGAGTGTGCTGCATATTCGCTCAGGTCCCTCTTCCTCTTCTTATAAAGCCACCAGTTTCACTCCCAGGGAACTCATTAATCCATCCATTCAGAGCCCTCCTGAGCCAATCCATTTAAAGGCCCCACCTCTCAGTACTACAATAGGTGGAATTAAGTCTCTAATACAAGAAATTGGGGGGATACATTGGAACCACGGCAAATGTTGTGTCTATAATCACATGTCAACATCATACAATAGGATTTCAAAAAGCAGGAGCAAGCAATTGAAGAGCATACAGCACCGAAATGCACATTCCTTGAGCCAGTGAACATCCCCCACTGAGGGTGAGGCTCGGGTCTCGTCACAAGGTGTCGACATGGCTGCAAACCTTATGGGGATTCTATTCTAGTGGGGGAACTTGGGCAACATAAAAACAAATAGATGTCAAGTAGTGATAACTGCTGTTTAAATAAATAGATGTCAAGTAGTGATAACTGCTGTTTAAAAAGATAAAGAGGGGCGGTGCCTGTGGCTCAGCAAGTAGGGCGCCGGCCCCATATACCGAGTGTGGTGGGTTCAAACCCAGCCCCGGCCAAACTGCATCAAACAATAGCCATGCGTTGTGGCGGGAGCCTGTAGTCCCAGCCACTCAGGAGGCTGAGGCAAGAGAATCGCCTAAGCCCAGAAGCTGGAGGTTGCTGTGAGCTGTGACTGCACAGCACTCTACCAAGGGTGACAAAGTGAGACACTGTCTCTACAAAAAAAAAAAAAAAAGATAAAGAGGTGCTCCTGGGTACAGAATCCCTGCGGCTGGGATTTTACGCAAATGAGAATAAGAGATGTCCTGCAGGAAAGAGTGCCCCAGCTAGGACACTGTGTGGGAGCCACGGGGGGCCTGTTTTCATAATTCTCGTTGGGTTGCAAAGGAATTACATGCAGAGAGAATTCACATGCCCAGTCCACCTTGCCTTCCTTTGTTTCTCTCACCTTGCGGTTTGTCTGGTCTCCTTCTGTCGTCCTAGGGTTGCTAAGGTATTCTGCAAGATCGTGTTACTTGCAACTTTCCCCCCATTGACTGATCTATTTCAAAATAGTTTCAAAATGGTTTCGCTTCTCTTCTGTTTTCACCCACACATTTGCTTTTTCTTCACAGTTCTTTTTCAATTTGTATACAAATTCACTTCAGTTTTTCCCATTTAAGAACATTTACTCCTACTTTTTTATTTTTTATAAACACTTCAGTTATGTCACAACAGAACTTATCCCTCTCTTCTTTCTCTGCATATTAACAATAATGAACACGTAAAGACCACATCTGCTTTCTCAAGGAAAGGCTGGAAGTTGAATTTGTTTGCTTCTTTGTAGATTAGCTAAGAAATTTTTTAACGATACATCCAAGAAGTGCAGTGGTTACCCTGGTAAAGAAATGCATTAATTTGGATTTATAAATCAATCTCTTCAAGTTAGCAGTAGGTTGTATGGTTTAAGAAATCAGAGAAAGAATGACAAAGTCATTGGGAATCAATTGTGGGAGTATTAAAAACTATGCACAACGGCACTGCTTAAACTATGAAAGAGATTGGTAAGATTTGTACTAGATGTACAGTAAACACCAAAGTTAATTCCCATTTTTTAATAAGTGAGCCTGTATTCAATATCCATCTCTCTCACTCTCCAGTTAAATGCTTTCAATTATAGCATCTCTATCCTGCAATCATAAGTGATTTTGATTATTATACATGTGGAAAAGATAAGGGGGCAAAGCAAAGACATGGGACATGAGTCTTATATGTCCCTCGATTTTATTTTAAAGTGTTGCCTAGGAATGTTTTACACAGAATGGAGTTAAAGATCTTTATTTGGTTACGAGTTTTAAGAGTCTGATAAAATTTTATTGTCAGTGTTTATTGCCGATGACTAAATTCATAAGTTTAGATTCATTCTTCTGTGCGACCATGAAAATGTCTTTGGAGAGTTAACATACCAAAAGCTATCTATTTTATCTAATAAAACAATACTTACGTTATGATTTGCATTTTTGACTGTGGATTAATTATCAAACAGCCCTGTTATGTTGCTTGTCTTGAACCAGTTGACTTTGACCTTAATTACACCTGCATTTGGGTGCAAGAAGCAGACTGGCATATAAAAAACAATCAGCTTTAAAGCCACTGGAGAAGGCAACATATTGAGATGAAAAGAACTCTAAAAAATATATCAAATAGAATTAAAATAAGGCCCCCAGGTTAGGCCTGGCAGTGTCATTAAGGTAATTTACTGTTATTTCACACAACTCACTGAAGGCCTTTTTGCAACGCAGTCCTTTATGGATAACAACCCCCGATGCCAGCGGCAAATATCTCAGAAATGAAGCAAACGAGGAGGTAGCAAGAATGAGACAAAAGCCGTGGGGTGAACTGAAGATGCCGCGTCCTTCCCAAGGCATTAGATACAGAACGTTGAAACTTGGTGACGAGCACAGTGTCCCTTTTAGCTGTAACGTTCTGTGCTTTTGATTGAGTTCTCAAATGAAATGAACATGTATCTACAGTGAAAAACCCTGGTAGAACTTCAGAGGGGCCACCCACATGTCTGCACAGTGGCCTCAGCCTTGGAATCGTGCAAGTAGGCCGAGGACGTAAAGCTGGGGATGCGATGAAGAGGCTAGTTCTTCAAGAGATACGGGGAACCCATGGTAGTTACTTAAGACAAGTAGTTTGTCCCTGCTCCCAAACACTGGACTGTGTCCCTAAGTGCTGTAGTTGTTTTTGGAACAGCAATAGCCTCTAGGAGACTGAGGGAAGACTCCCCTGAGGAGGTGAATGCAAGCCCACAAGCAAACACAAAGCAGCAAACGATACAAACAAGATGCTTTCTGCATTTTACAAAGATTTGCCCACAGTTTACAGATATTAAGAGTCAAATCTTCTTCTTTTTAAAACTAATACATATTATTATTTTTTAATTTTTATTTTGGACACATGATTGTACATACTTATGAGATACAATGTGATGTGTGCCTATACACTGTGTAAGGATTAAATTGAGATAACTACCATATCCATCACCTCAAACTTCTATCATTTCTTTATAATGGGAGCATACAAAATCCTCTCTTGTAGCTGTTTTGAAACATAGAATACCTTAATGTTGACTGTTGAGGGCAGTTAAATTACTTCTTTATGAAATCGTAATTATATATGTCCACAACAAAAGATGAACACAAGTCAGGTTAAGTACCTCTTGTAATTGCAGAAGTCAAACTTGACTTGAGTTTTACAATTTCAACACAGTTTTTTTCCTTTATTAAAGTGTGTATATGTGTTTTGGTACTAGATATATACAGATACAGATACATACACTATCTTTTACTACACTGATTAGGAATACATCGTTGTAACCATCCACTCTGATAATAGAATGGAAGGTAAATATTATTATTCAAAAATAAACGACAAAACCATCTTAAATATAACTTAGGGATTATTTCTGCTGAGCAAGCACATAAAAACCCCACTTTATTACTTCAATTACTCTGGCAAGATCACACCTGGTGCTGGATACATGGTTCAAAAAGCTCAGTGCATTTGTGTAGCAGTTGAGTTATTAATCATGGATGTCAAATCCTTTCTGCTAATTAACCTTAATTGAGCTCTCTGTTATGGAAGCACTATCTTCCATGAAGCAAGTTATCAATGATACCAAAATAACAAAGCATGTAAAACCCAGGATTAATGTTATTTCCTGTACGTGAATGCCGATGCTCATGCACTTTGATGTAACATAAAATATCTTCTATCGAAGTTTTAAAATTATATAGAGCAAAACATTGGTAAAATATGTCTACATTTTACATAATAAAATGATTTAGGGAAGCATAAGTGTTCTCATTCTATATTTATTTAAAAGCAACTACTATATACCATTTATAATAAAAATATGATGAACTTTTAAAGATTAAAATCTCATATATCTATTAGTTAACATGACTCTGAAATTAACCATGCCTGAAACTAAATCTTTATTTCATTTGGTTCAGTATTATTTCTAATAGTACTGGAAAAATATTCATTAGGACAGAATTCTGCTGAAATATGCAGCTTTTTTAATCTGCCTGAAGAAATCCAGTGCAATTAATTCTAAATTTGATAACCGGCAAGCACTCCAAATGTTCAATAGGTTATTTATTAAAAAAGCAAATCAAGAAGAAATAAGCTTTACTGCCAATGAACAAAATACTTAGATTGTAAAATGGCCAGAAGGCTGCTGGTATTAATAAGCTTTGTCAAATTCATTTTCAGACATGCATGGAAGAGTCTGTACTATTTTTCTGTTCATGTCACAGTTTCTGTCAAGACGAGAGCTTGGATACCTTGGGGAAAGATTCTTGATGTGCAAGCATTTGAAAATAAAACGGCAAAGGCAGACATTCAGCAGGTTCACAAGGGAAAAGAAACCTCTGAAGAATCTTGAGCAAAAGTAACACAGTTAACAGTGAAAGTACTAGGAAAGGTTTAACTATTGATATAAATGTGAAGAAAACCAAAAAATGCAAATAATGTTAATAAAAGCAATAGGGAGCTGGGTAAAACCAACACAAATAAGGGTTTATGTAATATCAATGAGGCAAGCCAGGGCGTGAGTGGATATGTCCTAAGCACCATTCACTTACAGAGCCAGAATGCAAATACAAAACAAGTGGCCCCATTTCTTTAGCTAAGACCTGTATCAACACAAACACACTCGTTCAGAGGGGCTTAAGGAATAAGAGAAAAAAGAACAAAACTCCTATACATATCTAAAACCTTGGTTCAAGTAGTAGTTCTGCCACTTTACAGCCGTGTATCTATGAACAAGCTACTGGAGACCCCTCATGGATAGACCTTTGTGTGACGATGGCTGTGGTTCTACATCTGTGCTGTCCATTGAGATAGGTGATAAGTTTTGTGAGGCCACTGAGCACTTGACATCTAGCTAATGCAACTGAGGAACTGAATTTCTAATTCCAGTTATTCCAATTAATTTTAATTTCAATTTAAATAGCAACATGTGGCTGCTACTACTATATCGAACAGTGCAGGGCTGCCTCAGATGACTTCCTAGTCTGTGGATGATGATGCTTCAGCTGCAAGGTAGAGAAAATCTAACTCAACATTTGAACACTAAAGGGAAAATATAGGCTCATTATAGCTGCAAACTTTGGAAGCAGGAGATGCCACGCAGAGTTCAATCGGAGCTTCCTCCACCCCACACCACAGTAGGTTTGCTTCTCCTTTCTGTCTAGTCTTTGTCTTTATACTGGGTTTCCTGATTGATCACAATCTGATCATGGGAGGCAACAGTGGTTATTATTTGTTCTTTATTCGCATCTAGTAAGACAGTAAGAGACAGAGCATTGCTTTCTACAAACACTCATGGCAAGCCCTGAGCTCTGCTGTGCCGAGATCAATCTGAAACTATCACTACAGCACAGAGGAGCTGATGCACCTGTTGACTTGTACCTGGTTTCCTGCCCATCCCCAAACTAACTTCTTTGGCAAGCAGAATGAAATTTTTGATGAATGATGGAACTAAGAGTTGGTTTGGGGAAAGGATGTTTCCTTTAAAGGAAGGTCTCAAAGCAATTAGGAAGTAGAATGATAGAGACAGAACACTGAATAAGCAATTAATAATTTTCTTCCACATTGTCTTTGCAGGTTATTAGAATTCAATCAGTGATACAATGTGGATATAGCACAGAACAATGCCTGAGATGTGATATTCCTTATCACTTATATACCACACCCTTTCTGTGGACCCTGAGTAACTAACTTAGCTCTTTGATTTTTGATCTTCATCTTATAGGAATGTATGACTATTAAGGGTCCTTTCAGCACTAAAAAATCTGTTAATGATAGCTCCTACTCTGTATAAAGTACATTATGTAAATTCAGGCACAGGAATAAATATGTCAAAGGATAGTGAACCATGTTTGAAGGTAACGGATGGCTACAGATAACAAAGTACCAGAGTGTCTCTGCAATTACTCTTTGGAAGAGGCAGCAGTGCAAATGTTTCAATCACTGGAGAAGAGAAGATATATACTATTCCAGTTTCTAAGCTCCAGCTTCCTGGGATCTAGTCGCCCTCAAGCAGATCTCTACTGCCCTAAATCAGATAAACAGATAACTCAGAAAATCAAAATCAATGATATCTATACTTATGGCACAATGGTATGATAGATTCATCTGAGGTTCATCACTAGTGATTGAAATTTAATTGTGCTGGGCAGGAACTCAAGCCTATCTGTATTTTGAAAGAGTGATTTTAATATGTAGCTACAGTTGAACAGCACTACTCTAATAATTTTCATATGAACAGGAAGTGGGATCAGAAGAATATATCGTATTCTTTAGTGTAACATAGAGCAGGTCATAATATAACAAGGATACAATGGCAAATAAACAACATTGGAACTGTGTAATAATTCCTCAACAAAGAATAGAAGATAAGCACAAAATAAATATATTTTTCATCTGGAGATAAAACATGTAGATAATTGCTTCTCATTTTCAAGAATACCTTTCAATTAAATCTTATGAATTCTATGAGAGATGATATGTTTCTTCAGCAGAACTAAAGTAAGAACTAAAGTTATGGAAGAAAACAAAGACATAACAGATATTAAAACCAAATTTGAAGTAAAAGACAACATATCCGACAATTAAAAAGTCAAGTCAGTAAAATGCAAGAAGCACTTAAAAAATTGCAGAAAAGACAGAACAAAACAGGCTGC
This sequence comes from Arctocebus calabarensis, assembly GCA_963573935.1. Classification (NCBI taxonomy): domain Eukaryota; kingdom Metazoa; phylum Chordata; class Mammalia; order Primates; family Lorisidae; genus Arctocebus; species Arctocebus calabarensis. The sequence continues at coordinate 22,442 of CAUYON010021407.1, forward strand.
AAGTTGTTAGAAAGGATGAGAGACTGGGAAGGCAAACAATAAAAATCCATATATGTAGAGGGAACAGAAAATATATTAGAAACAAACCACATTTGTTGTAATAAAAAATGACTTTAATGAAATGCAAGAAAGTATAAAATCTTCTGGTTAAATAGATCATAATGTTCCAGGAAAAAAATGCTTTTAAATGTTTATGATGAGTCACATCCTTGCCAATTTATTATATTCCAAGAATAATAAAAGAACCTTAAAATATCTGTTCTCTATTATATTTCCCTTTACTTAGGCTAATATAACAAATAGATATCTGATAAATGATTAAATAAATAATCCTTTATTAAAGAAAAAAAGAAATATTGCATCACTAAAGATCATGCATTTTTAATTGTTTTGCAAAACAGGATAAGTCATCTAGAAATTAATGTAGAAATTTGAGTCCCACATTTTTATTAAGAAATGTATCTTTAAATTGGCAAGGGCTCTGTGTTAGGGTTCTCCAGAGAAATAGAACTAATAAGATACCTATGTATAGATATAGATAGACTTATTATGTAAGTTGATTCATGCAATTATGAAGGCTACAATGTCCCATCATCTGACTTCTGCAATCTAGAGGTGCAGGAATGTTGGTTGTGTAAGCAACTTGGTCTGAGTTCAAAGGCCTGAGGACCAAGTGACTTGCTGGTGTGGTTCTGATTCGCAAGCTAAAATCTGGAGAACTGGGAGCGGGGCCGCAGGTGTTAAGTCCCAAAGTCTAAAGACCCGAGAACCAGATCCTCCATTGTACAAGAGGAGAAGATAAACGTCCCAGCACAAGGGGAGAGAGAGAATTCACCCTTCTTCAATGCTTTTGTTCTATTTAGTTCTACAGTTTGGATGGTGCCTACCCCATGTTGGTGAGAGGATATATCTTCTTTACTCTGTTTACTGACTCAAACACTAATCTCTTCTGGAAGGACCTTCACGGACACACCCAGAAGCAATGTTTTACTAGCTATCTGGACATCTCTTAACCCAGTCAAGTTGACATGTAAAATTAAACATCACAGACTCATACAGAATGATCACCCAGGCACATTTTTATAAAAATTAAAGATATAATCTGGCTAAAGAGAGAAAGAAGGAAATACATAAGTATGACCCAAATAAGTTCTATAATCAGAGACAAAAAAGATAATTATATTATTTCAAATGATTTTTTTATCATGCTAACAAGAATTGATATTTAGTCTAAGATTTCAAAACAATTAGCTATTGAGCAAGGGCATGGTGGCTCACATCTGTGATCCTAGCATTCTGGGAGGCTGAAGTGAAAGGATTGCTTGAAGTCAGGAGTTCAAGACCAGCCTCACCAAAGTGAACCTGTTTCAATTTTTTTCTAAAAATAGAAAAACTAGCTGGGCATGGTGATATGCACAGGTGGTCCCCACTACTTGGATGGCTGAGGCAGGAGAATTGCATAAGGTCAGGAGTCTGAGATTGCTAAGAGCTTGGCTGAGGCCCAGGCACTCTAGCCCAGGCAAATAGAGTGAGACTCTGTCTTAAAAATAAACAAAGAAATAAAGCCCTTCAGCCAGAGATGCATCTTCCAGTAATTCACCAAAATGACAAACACAAAGGAAAAAAGGAGAGGAACCAATACATGTTCTCTAGGCCTTTTAGAAACCATGCAGTAGTTCCTTTGACCACATACATGCAAATATACAAGAAAGGTGATACTGTAGACTTCAATGGAATGGGTACTGTTCAAAAAGGCATGCGCACCGATGTTACCATGGCAAAGTTGGGCGAGTCTACCTTGTCACCCAGCATGCTGTTGGCATTGCTGTAAACAAACAAGTTAAGAGCAAGATTCTTGCCAAGAGGATGAATGTTCATGTTAAGCATATTAATCACTCTAAGAGCTGAGATAGCTTTCTGAAGCATGTGAAGGAAAATGATCCGAAAAAGAAGGAAGCCAAAGAGAAATGTACCTGAGTTCAGCTGAAGTGCCAGCCTGCTTTCCCCAGAGAAGCCCACTTTGTGAGCACCAGCAGGAGGGAGCCTGAGCTCTTGGAACTCATTCCCTAAGAATTCATGGCATAATAGGTGTACAGCATAGCACACATGAGAACCAGGAGAACCAATGGAACAATGATTATTCCCCATGAATTCCTGGCATAAAAGATGTACAGCATAGCGCACAGGAGAACCAAGAGACCCAGTGGAACAAGAACATAAGGGGCTGGAACCTATTGCCCATGAATTCATGGCATAATAGTTATTGCAAGCTTTGTCACGTTCAATGGAAAGGTGCCTCCCCAAGCTGTTGGAAACTTTTCCCTATGAATTCATGGCATAATAGGTATTAAAAATAAAAGGCTACTGTCAAAAAAATTAGCTATTTTATTTACCAATTTTTTTTCCAATTTTTGATCATGGACTCTATTCTGGTATCCTCAGGCTTATCTTGTGTTTCTTCTCAAAATTCTTGATCATTTCATGTGATTTTTATCATTTCCTATATGTGTAAGTTTAGTTTCATCTTATAGATAGTGATGTAGAATGATTTTAGCATTGTTGTTTACCAGGCATTATAATGGCAGTTTAAATTTCTTTTGAATTAATAATTTATCAGGAGACGGTTTAAAGATTTCAAACGGTTGTTTACTCCCGTCTTTTCTTTATTTATTTCTACATTTATTTGGCCTCTATTTTTTGTCAATTGTAAGTACTAAAAGAGCTGATTCAAAGTAGCTTAAACAATAATGGTTTGTTACCTCACTTAAGGAGTTCAGGACTAGAGATTTCCAGAGGTGGCTCTGTGGTCCGGCAATGTGGTCAAGGATACAGGCTCCTACCTCCTTTATGCTCTGCTCCTGCCTGTATTGGTGGTGACTGCCTTCATGGACTCAAAACATTCGAATTATAATAATTTCAACTGTCATTGTCACTCACAACAATGTCCAAAGATAAGAAGAGAAAGAGAAAGGTTCTCACAGGTTACCTGTCAAGAATAAATATATTTCACAGAAGGCTCCAAAGTGTTTTCCCTCTGATCTGACACGCCCACCAATTACTAACAAATAGAAATCAGATTGCTATCTGTAGTTTAGAGGCTTCATGGTGTCTGTCCTGTTGTTGTTAAGGATGCCCAGATTGGCTTTCTGTTATCCAGAAAAAAAGGTGGATTATTGATGGTTGGGCGGTCAACCAGCAATATCTGCCTTACAAATAACAAATATGAAATATTTATGTATCGATGGATACAATTTAATTATGTTGTGTACTGTATATAATATATAGTAATATATATTTTATATATGAAGATCTTGTTAATGATACTTTTGCATTTTAAAATTAATTTTAATTTTTTATTCTACTCCATTTGTGAGGAGCTCAGAAGAAGGTATTGAAGACTCTCATTACTTCTAAAAACTTGTATTGCCAATGTTTTTTACTTTATACGCTTCAGTGCTGTATTTGTTTATTGTAAAACATTAATGAATAGAGCTTCATGCCTTATTTAACAAAACTTTTAGTGCACTAGAGAGACTTTTGAATGTCATTTAATACTTTTAGCCTTGAATTCAATTTTATTTTCCTCAGGTAGAGCTTTGTGATTCTTTTAATTTTTCTGAATTAATAATTTTTTTTGCTTGTTTCAGTGTGATTTTTTTTTCTTTTTCAATAGATAGGTATCTTATTCACACATACTAAGGTGAAGAAAATATTTTTTCTTTTATATTATTGGTTTTTTGCTTCTTCTCCTTATGGTATAGAAATATTTTCTTTATACCCAACTTCTGTTACATAATCTGTACTTGCTGAAGTACATCTCACCCCAGTCCTTTACAGTACACTCACTCTCATTGCTTTGTATATCATAATGACATGTTCAATCTAATTGTCTCAATTAATAGGCCTCTGAAGCAACAATTAGCCTATTAATTCTCTCCGTAATAAAGAAATTCAAACAAGAAGCCATAGATTAGGAAATAAGTTTTAAAAATTGATGAGAAACAGGTACTCTTTTGTATTTTTTATGGGAACGTACAATGTTCAAAGCCTTTATAAAAGGCAATTTGGCAATTTATCAAGTGTTTGTGGCCAGAAAATGTGGCTCACTCCTGTAATCCTGGCACTCTAGAAGGCCAAGGAGGCAGGATTGCTTGAGCTTAGGAATTCAAGACCAACCTCAACAAAAGCATTACCCCCATCTCTAATAAAAATACAAAAATTAGCCAGGCATCATGACTGGCGCCTGTAGTCCTAGCTATTCAGGTAGCTGAGGCAAGAGGATTGGTTGAACCCAGGAGTTTGTGGTTTCTATGAACGAGGCTGATGCCATGGTACTCTATCCTGGGCAATGTCTCAACAACAACAAAAAGGTGTTGTGTTCTATGGTTGAACAATTCCACTTCTAAGAATCTGAATGAAATGAAGGATGGAAAAGAGGTTGTTGGTACCATGATATTATCATTATGAAGAGCCTTGTTTTTCATGGCAAAAAAAAAATGTAGAAAAATGTAAATACATATCATTTGAGGGCTGATATATAAATGAATGTATGTATTTTAATAAAATATATATCTTAAAATACAGAAGAAAGCCACTGTATGTTGACATTAATCTGTCAGAAATACAAAGTTAAAAAAGCTAAAAAAATTATATGATTCCATTTATATTAGAAAAAGCATTATATTTAAATTAATAAATAGAATGTCATAGAAACAGACACTGTAAAGTTTTAGTCATTATTACTTCTCAGGAAAACAGCAAGGTCAGGGAACAAATAAGAGGCAATTATCATATTTTATTCTATAGTGTGCTTTAAATGTTTACAATGAGAATTTAGTCAGATAATTGTTTTCTGAAACCCTGTCTGGAAGAATAAACATGTAAAAAGAGCTAGGAGAATTCTGAAAATAAAGATTTTTCTCTATTAGATTTTAAAATAGCATGCTTGACAAAGAGATGAAATTACTATTCATAAAGAGACTCAAGTATACATTCCAAGTTAGTAAATGAAAATGGCAAATTTTAAGTTTTAATAAAATAAACATTATTGAAAATTATCAAATCATTTGGAAACAAAATTTGATCACTACCTCTCACAGTACACTAAATTCTAGATTTCTCAAATATTTAACTGTAATAACAAAACTGAAAAGTCCATGGAAGATAATATAGCCCTTTACCTTGATTATTTTAGGTTTGGAAGCGTCATTCTCACCATGAAAAGCAAGCCGAAAACCAGATCAGCAACTTCAAAAATTACACGGTGTGACTACATAAAAATGGAAACATTCTGTATGGAAAACAAACATCACACATTCATAAAATTTTAAAAGAGAAAACAAATTTGAAAGTATTTACAAAATAAAGTTATAAAGAATTTGTATTCTGATACACAAAGTGTTCTTACCGAATAACCAGGAAAATATTCACATGTGCAAAGAAAAAGGGGCAAATGGCACACAGGTTAAGCCGTCTTCAATTTCCTTATCTTTGTAATTAAAAATTCCAAGATTTTGCAATCACTGATCCCCAAAACCTGATGACACACCAGCCTCCAACAATACTGTCTAGAATTCAACTCACAGTAGATTTTTGTACATTTTTCAAGAAAAAATTAAACTATAAAAGCCTTTTGCTTAACACACATTTGCTCTTGCCGTCCCAAAGCCACATTGGCAACATAACTTCTTTCCAAAGGAAGATAAAAGTAAAACCTTCTGGCATTAATTTAAACAAACATTGCCAATTGTTATTTTCATATTTCCTCTGGTTACTCTAGATAATTTATATTGGAAAATTGAAGGCAAGCATCTTTTCCTCGGTAATGATTTCCTGCATTTGGCAAGCATAGATGTCGTTCTGGGATTCTGGAGACCAGTACAATTTCATTTTATTCATTCCCATTTGGATAGATGTTTCACAGAAAGAGCAAGTATCCTTTGGGTCAAAACATTCATTTCTTTTTTTGTTCCAGCTAAACAGCTAATGAAGTTTGCTTTTGATAACTGTTGAGTTTGGTCAAATGCTGTTTTTAGTAAGTCAGGGTATTAGTGAAAGCTTCGAAGTCAAACCCTATTTTGAAATGTTTGCTTGGAAGTGGTGAAGGATTACCACTCAAGCATTTAACTCAGGGAGAAGTGCATTCATCAGCATGAGAGATAAGTGCTGGAAAAAAGGATTATGATTCAATGAAAATTTGTTGAGTACATCCTGAGTGCCAAGTCTTGTTCCAAGCAATGAGGAAACAGTATGAGACAAAACAACTCCTAGCAGTTGTTGAACTACATTGTGATGGGCAGAAACAGATTGTATAGGAGAAGGCATAAAAGCAAGGCAGATATCAGATGGTATGTGTTATGGAATTGTACTGATGTACAGGAGAAAATGTCAGCTCTTAACCAATAACACTGTTATATATTTTATCCCTCGTGGTAAAATTAAAATATATATATGTATTTGCAAATATTAGAGGTTTGACTATGTGCCAGGTACTTTGTGTTTTATACGTATTATCTTACTTGGTCCTCATAGTAATCCTAAATTGATAGGGATGGCTCTAGATGTTGGTAGATACTTGTATAAATACAGTTTATCCATCATTCCCCTGCTCACATTGAACAACCCTTCTCCCCACACTCCTGCAATTTTCCGACAATTAACAGTGTCAAGTTTGGGGGTGACAGATACTCAGTTAACTTTCTATGCATTTAAAGAGTGTATGTACAAATATTGATTTTAAATTTATTTTAAAATAAGAATGTAATAACTTTTAACATGCTTCTTTACCTAATGTAGCACTTGAAGAGTTTTTTTCCTATGTCAGTATATGTACATAGGACTGCCCCATTCTTTTGTAAGAGTTGGACCGTGTTTGTAGAGTGAATGAAAGATTATTAAATTGACTCCACAGGGAGGGGCACTGTGGTCATTTACAATTTTTTCTCTGTAATAAACAGTGTGGGAGGAAACATTTTTGTATATATATATATCTTTGTCCCCATGTGGGCATCATACTGATGTGCATGCCTGTAAGTGGAACTTAAATAATGGCTAGCTCCATTTTACAGATACTCAGGTTGCTTTCCAAAATACTTCATCAACTTAGAGTACTAATTGGGGAAAGGAGCAAGGGAGGGGAGGGAAGGGTGAGGATGGATGGAGGGAGAGAAATGAGTAATTGATGGGTCCACATTTACGGTGCATCTTAGAAGGGTACAGGTGAAACTTACTAAATATGGAATATAAATGTCTATACACAATAACTAAGAAAATGCCTTGAATGCTATGTCAACCAGTTCGATGAAAATATTTCAGATTGTATATAAAACCAACACATTTATGATTACATTTCTGTACACAACCATGATATAATAAAAAAATAATATAAATAAATAAATAAAATTATTAAGAAAAAATTAACTAATCAAAAAAAAAGAAAAAAATTAGAGTACTAACATTCCTCCATATCTTTGGCAATATTTGATAACATACATCTTTTTAATTGCCATTTTGACAGTTTTAAAATTGCAATTATCCTACTTCCAGTGTATGCATATATGGTCATACACTGTTTTTTTGTTCTATGAATTCTGTGTTTATATCCTTTACTTATGTTTCTGTTGGAATATTTTCTTAAACACTTGATAAGTGTTCTTCGGATTATTTTTTCTTTATAGCGTTTGTATTTCTTATAAGAAGGCTTTTTTCTCATAAGAACTATAAACATATATTTCAAACATGCCTTTTAAAAATAAATTTGGATTATGTTATGCTTAGCTGTTTAAATTATCTAGAAATATTTTGGTGAATGGTGTACAATCTGGAAGTGACATGACTTATTCCAAATGTATAGCTAATTGTTGAAAACAATTTGAACTATTTGTAGGCTATCTTTTTTCTACCAATTTAAAAATGGCTTTTATTATAAACTAACTGTTTACATATAAGTCCATTTCTATACTGTCTATGGTATATAGTTCAGATTTATTTGCCTATTTCTGCACTAGAACTGTACTATTTTTATTGCTATAGTTGATACCATGCTAGATATCTCCTAAGGGAAGACATCTTTACTATAATTATTTAAAATCTTCTTAGTTATCCTTACACATTTTTCTTCTTGATACATTTTCTTTTTTCTTTAGATGTAGTCTGTGAAATTCCATTACAAAACATCATCCCATTCCTAATTGTTTTTGTTTGTTTGTTTGTTTTTGTTTTTGCGAGAGTCTCGCTCTGCTGCCCAGGCTAGAGTGCCATGGCATTGTAGCTCACAGCACTCTCAAACTCTTGGGCTCAAGTAATCTTCTTACCTCAGCCTTCCAAGTAGCTGGGACTACAGGCATGGTAGAGATGGGTCTTGCTCTTGCTCAGACAGGTCTTGAACTGAATTCAAGCATTCCACCTGCCTCAGTCTCCCTTTTGGTTTTTGAATTTTTATGTTAGGTCTTCCAAGTCAGAACACGAATCTGTTATCCTCCAGTAAAATTTTATGATTTATACCCATGTAGGTTTTTCACATTTCGTATTCATTTTATTTCTTAGCATTTATGATCTATTGTTATTGTTCTTGCTTTTTGATTTATCATGGTGAGAACCTTATTTTCCCCATTATGGTTTCAAACTAGTTGTTGCTGGTATTTGGAAAAGCTATTTTTTTCTTATATTTTTCGGACTATCTTATTAGTACTAAAAGCTTTTTAATTATTTCTCCTGGATTTTCTAGATAAATTATTCTATGAAAATAAGGCCAGACAGGGGTGGCTCACACCTGAAATCCTAGCACTTTGGCCAAAGGAGGCGAATCACCTGGGTAATGCAGCAAAACCTCATTTCTATAAAATGAAATAAAAAAAATTAGCCAGACAAGGTGGTGCATGCCAGTAATCCCAGCTACTTAAAAGGCAGAAGCAGAGGCAGGAGGATCACTTAAGCCCAGTAGTTGGAGGTTGCAGTGAGCTGTGAACACACCACAGCACTCCAGCTTGGTTGACAAAGTGAGACCTGTCTCAAAAAAAAAACTTGCTCTATGATAATAATGAAAGTTTTTTCCTCTCTTTACAAAACTTGATATGCATTCTTGCTTTATCTTATTTTACTGCATTAACTAGACTTTCAACTATGTCCTTGAAAGTTATCAATATCAATGATATTAAATGTCCTTTTCACATTCCTGACATTAGTAAGAATAGTTTTAATGCACCAAATTATTGAAGGCACCAGAAATTAAACTTCAAGGTTTATTAATTCTAATGTACAATTGTCTAACGTATAAAAATTAAGCATTTTCTTCCCCGTGTATCACTAGAAAAGACCCTTTATCAAATGGAAATAGTCTCATAAATATGAAAATTCATATAGACTGATCAATTAAAAATATTAAAGTTTTTTTCAAGTTTAATTTCCTTATATCTTTCTTTAATCTGTTAATGTAATAAATTAGAATAGGATATTTTTATAATATTGAATTGCATTCATTCCTGGTAAACCATTCTTTACTATGAAGCAGTATTATTGTAGCTAGATTGAATTTTCTCATTTTTTTTAGAATTTTTAAAATTTATGAGTAAAGTTTTAACATAAATTTATATTTTCATTTACTATGTTGGAGTATTTCTGATCCTCAGTTACATAGAAAAGAATTTGTGTACTCCTTTGTGGGAGGTTATTGTTAAAAGCCTTTATAAACATAAAGCCCATATTTCATTTCTCAATTTTAATTTATCTTTCTTTTTCTCCCTAGCAAACAGAAGATATATTTTTATTTGCCTGTGATTATTTATAAAATGAATACTAAATTGGTATTTTTATATGTCAAAAAAAGTATTAGTTTTCTCTAAGTCTCTTTATATATCTCTCATTAAGTATTATGAATGATGGTGATTATTTACACACATAAATTTTTTTTACACAACTTACTGTTTACTGTGTTTTGAAGAGCTATCTATTCAATCAACTTTATTTCCTCCAGCATTTAATAATATCAAATCAGGTGTTTTTACCACCTTCCACTTACTTCATTCTGATGAAATCTTTTTGCCTCCATCTACTTGTACCATAAATCATGCTTCAGCAACCACATTTAGGCACCTGTTCAAGATAGTCCTTGGGGCACACACCCAAGAGTTAATTTTCTGAATGTATTACTTATAAACTGCTTTGTAACAAATTATGAAAACTTAATAGCTTAAAATACCAAACTGTTTTTTTCTTAAACTCATGTTTCCAGTGGCTCTGGAATTTGGCAGCAGTTTAGCTGGGTAGTTTGGGCACAGAATCGCTATAAGTTTGCAGTCCACTTGCCATCTGGGGCCACAGTTATCCTAAAGTTAGGCTGAGGAAGGATCCATTTCTAAGTTACTCACATGGCTATTGTCTAGAGAGAGACCTAACTTCTTTGTCACCTGGGATTCTCCACAGGGCACCATCAAGGGCAGCTGGGCTCTCCCAGACTGAGTACTGATCTGAGAGATAGCATGAGCCATCAGAGAATGTCCATGATGGAAGCCATTGTCTTTTATGACCTGATTGCAGAAAGGACATCGCTTTACTTCTGCTGTGTGCTATTGGTTACACAGACCAATCATTAGTTTTCTACAGTTGATTTTATTCCATATAATTATATGTTTGATTCCTCAGTGGCAGAGTTATAACAAACTTAAAACTTTGCTGTTATTGTTCTTTGTTCTTCTGCTAGCTATTCCAGAATGTGGCATTTGTTAACTTGTTTTTCTCACATCTCTAACCTGCTGATTTTGTCCTTCTGAAAAGGGTACTCTGAGCTTGGAATCAACAGGTCTTCCAGGATCAGCTGTAGGATGTTGACCTTTGTTACTTGGTTAAGGAACAAAAAAGTATTTGGGGCTCAACAAAGCTAAAGGGAATTTTTCTCTGTTGGATTTCTCAATTTTGTGCTACATTAGTGTATATTATGAATTCTCACCAAGACGGGACTCTATAATCTGCAGTGCAATGCTAACCATGTGGATTTGGCCTCAGGTCCTTTTACGGGATGTGAAACAACTCATAGAACTGTTGTTTTGGAAAACAATTTGGGATACTCTGTTCTGGAATTTTACGGCCTTACTTTTGACTTTTATGATCTGTAACATTTAACAATAAAACATAAAACCTGTTGTTTTGTTTCCTACTCAATGCCTAGTAAACAGTGTACACACAATCAATATTTTTCAATAAAAGAATAAGTAAATGAAGGCATTCATTTTTGTGAAAATGCCGTAGAAGGAAGATACGAAATCTATGGTAAACCTTTGCTTCTATTTAGTCTAGTCTAGAGGGTGATTTCCCTGACAACTGCAAAAAGAAATGAAAACATTAGCCTACTTCAAATTGGATAGCATGTGGTCTATGAAATCAAATTTACCAAAACTCTTAGCAATGTAAGCTTAGTGAAAACCCTCAGCTGTGTACGTGTCTTTCCATTACAGAATCCAGTGGTCATTGCCCTTGCAGCTTTGGGCTTCTCCTCAGTCTGGACTCGTGGGCCTTACCTGAAGAGCAACCCATTCTGACCCACACTTGGGTTGTGCTTCATCAAGTGAGTCTCAACTGCATTTACATTTTTACTTTGACCCAACTCACCATTTAGACTTTGATTTTAACAGGCAGTGCCCATTTCTTCTCCATCTTAATGTGTAGTCTTACTCTCATTAAATTTGATGTGAGCTTTAAAAATGTTCAGATATAGGGGCGGCTCCTGTGGCTCAGCGAGCAGGGCGCCGGCCCCATATACCGAAGGTGGCAGGTTCAAGCCCGGCCTCGGCCGAACTGCAAAACAAAAAAATAGCCAGGCGCTGTGGCGGGCGCCTGTAGTCCCAGCTACTAGGG